>JANSMC010000066.1:0-117486 GCA_029299015.1 Ophiostoma montium | reverse complement strand
TATCCGTATTATTTTAATATTTACGATCTTTGAAAAAATACGATAAGAAATAATTAAATATAACTTAAAACTACGATAATTACTTCGACCCTACGAGTAGAACTTTTACCTTTTACCTCTTTTAGACTACGATTATAAGTACTTTAACGCCTATAAAAAAAAGGGTCGTTTATTTTAACGAGGGAGTAAACTAGTTCGATTAGGTATTAGTCGCCTAGGTAAAAGCGGGAGACTTTTAAAAGTTTATAAATTTAAAGGATCCGTACAAGCCCCCGGAATTATAAATACTAGAGAGTACTAATCGGGATATGTCCGATTAAAGGCTCGCCGATACGATAAGGCGAGTGTTTAAAAAAAATAATTTACGGGTATAGATTAGGGTATCGTCGACCGTTACGGCTATCGCTTCCGACCCGGCGGGCTTTTAACGGATCGGAGATTTCGCGTACGCCGAAAGCGCCCGGTCGAACTTAGTTTACGAGTAGTACCGGAAAAAGGTAAATGCGATTAACGAGCTTATTACCGAAACGGTTTTAATTAAGCTTATCGCGGCGATAGATACGGTAAAAAAGTTCGTTATACTTAATAGGTTAGAGTTTTTATTTAAGCGTTACGAGATAACTTTCGACTTTACGAGCGATATAAACGACGAGAGGCTTAATTAGTTTTAAAAAAACCTCCTTTTAGGCTTTAAATAAATTAAAAAGTAAACGGAGGAGTATACTCTAGTAGTGCTTAAAGCCCGGAAGTTACGCTTATAACGCGTTTAAAGTAATAAATAGTTCGAAACTATAAAGTTAACGGCGACGTATAATTATTTTTAGAAGGCGTATAGTAATATTAACGATCGGTTTAAGAGTAAAAACCTTAAACTCTTTAATCTAACGTTAGTCGATATCGTAAGTATAAATATAGTACGGGATACGAGGCGTTACGAGGCGACTATTTTAAAGAGTAACGCGTAAAAGGCCCGACTAACTAGGGTATATACGGCGTTTAAAATAAGTAGTAGGAGTTCCGATTAAAAGATACTAGTAGTATAAACGAGGGGTATAAAGATTTACGGTAGTAGTAAGCCTAAAAAAAAGAGAGTTAGTACGATAACTCCGGTTAGTTTTCTTACGAAAAGAATAACTAAGAAATACTTAGGGTACGCTTATAATAAGTATATATAGGAAGTATACTAGATTATTTTTAAATACTTTAAACCTTCGTTCGCGTTTTTTAACTACCCGTTACCGTATATACGGTAAATGGTAAAAATAAACCTAGAAAAGGACGAAGAATTACGTAAAAAGGTTAAGAAAAAAAAGGTAGAGTTAGCGGAGCGTAAGTGATTTATACCCTTTTTTTTATAAGAGTTAGTAATAGTATACTATACTTTAATCTCGTAAGGGAAAGGATTAAAACTCCGATTTAAGCTAGTAGTACTAAATTTAGGCGTTATATTTTATATATTTTATTTAAGGAGCCGTTTTTTAGGGTTTAAAGAGGCGACGGGGATAATTCGGACCGGTACAGGACTAGCCGACGTACTAGGGATCGGGGAGATTAGAGTAATACTTAGGTTATTTTAAAGGCGGAGAGGTTTTAAAACGTTATAGTAAGTATTATACTACCCGACGTTCTTTATGAATTTTGTATCGATAAATAAGTTTAAAAAGGAGGGGATTAATTAAGATACGGGCCCGAATTTTTTTTACGATAAGTATAGTACTACGATCGCGTTACTTTAGGAATACCCGAGTAGCTTTATACTAGTAAAGGAGGTACTAAAGATTAACTAAAGTATTATCGACGAGTTATAAGCGTATTAAGTAAGTAGTTATAAGTTTTTAGTATCGACGGTATTTCTCCTACTCTAGTACTTCCGTATAAGTTACTTAGGCTTTAAGAGTTTTAAAAGGATTACGGAGTAAGCGATCGAAGTAAGAGTAAAAGGGTTAACGACGGTAGAATACGATAGTTATAAGTAGGCGAAGGCGACGAGAGTAGTATCGAGGAAAGACCCTAGTCGGAGAGCTAAACTAAACCCTTTAAACGAGTTATATATCGACTAGACTAATTTCCTTTCCGATTAAAAGGGTTACTCGAGGGTATTATTCTTTATGGATACTTCGAACGGTTATATATTCTTTTACTCGTAATTCGGTAAAGTTACGGGCGAAATACTAATATATACGCTAAAAAACCTAGTTATTTAGAGTAAAAAAAAAGGTTATAAAGTACTAGTAGTTAAGGTCGACGGCGAGAGTAATAATACTCGTATTAATAATTAGGTAGAATAAAACGGTGTATCGTTCGAGCCTTTTACGACTAATACGTAAGTATAAAATGGCCGAGCGAAGCGTTTAAAGGGTATAATAGTAATAACGGTAAGAGTTATACGGATCGGAGCGAGGCTTTTAGAAGAGTTGTAATGGGAGTGCGTAGGCGTAGTAGTTTTTTTTTTAAATAAAACTTCGTGTAAAAGACGAGAGTGGAAGACTTTGTTTAAGTTAATGTTTAGGGGTAAGCCGAAGATATACTACTTACGATATAAGGGTCTTAGTAGCGAGGGCGTACGTAAAGACTCCTAAATTATCGAAATAACTAATCTTATAGAAGGAAAGGAAAAGAGAAGGATTTGCACTCTAAAGGTTTCCTTCCCCTATATGCCTCGACCCCGCCTCCCTCGTATACCCCTGCCCTCCAGACGCCCGTGGGCGTTTAACGGTGATTACCCTTATTAGGTAACTACCTACCGTTACGTATATTAAGCCTAAGGTTACGTAGTCTAGATTTACTTTACCGTATCCCTCGTACGCTAGACGTTCGCGGGTGTTTAATAATGTATATACCTTATATCGTTATACTAGACGCCCGCGGGGGTCTAAAAGTATCCGCCCTCGTTAAGTAACTTGCCCGACGCCTCTTTACGTACACGGTCTAGGGTTATATAACTTAAGAGGGCTCTTGTTTACTAAGGTCGGCGTACGGTATAGTTATACGTTACGTTAGGGCCTTTAGTTTATAATATTACTTCCCCCTTCCCGGCGCTTTCCGTTACGGGGGGTATACCCGTTCTTCGTACTCGTCTAAGGCCGTAGTCTTTTATATTGTTTTTAACGGCTCCTAATTTAGCGTAGCGTACCCGGCTTATTTTACGTATACTTATTAACCGCGGCCTTTCCGGTAGTATTTAAGGATATTGTTTACTTCGTACTCGTTATAACCGTTTACGGTTAGTAGCGGCGGTTTAGTATAGTTTACTCGTTAGTTCGGGAGCGGGTCGTCGTTGCCACGCCGGACTAGGCTTACGTAAAATACTAGGTAAATCCTTTTTAGTATATTTAGTTTTACGGCGTGGTTGTTTATTATACGTACTATATAGTACGGTAATACTACTTAGTCTAGCTTTTTTACCGGTTGTACGGTTTTGACGTGGCGTATCCGGAGTTATACGCGTTCCCTTTATTAGAATACGTTTACGTATTAGCGGTGCTTATTCGTTTAGGCTTTTTATACTTCTTAGGTTACTTTTATACTCGTTTGCGTATATACGGTACCCTAGCGTTATTTTTTTACTAGTATATCGCCGGATATTACGGTTAGTCGTTAGGCTTTTAGTACCGGCTCGTCGATTATTAGTATATAGTAGTTATAAAGTATATAGAACGGCGATATTTTTGTCGAAGTACTAACCCGGTTATTTAGGGCGACTATAACGAATAAGAGTAGTTAGGTTTAATCCGACTATAAGAAAGAAGTAAAAACGCGGAGGTAAATTTTTAGTTTTTAGTTCGCCCGTTCCGTTACTCTGTCCGTTTTAAGGTACTATATTATAAATAGTTAACGCGTAATACTTAACGCTTTATAAACCTCCGCTTAAAAGTCGTTTATAAATTATATCCCGTAGTCGGATACGATCGCCGTTAGTAAACCGTAGTATTAGAAGATATCGTTGAGGAAACGTTTTATTACTTCCGGTACTTTAATTATCGGTATTAGTTTATATACTACCGCTTTACTTAAACGGTTCGTAATTATTATAATATTAGTATATCTTTTATTAATCGGTAAGTAAATAATAAAATTTATAGAAAGTTCGTTTTATAGCCGTTTTAGAATAGGGAGTAGTTTAAAGAGCCTTTGTTTAGTATCCCGCTACGGTTTAATTTGGCGGTAACGCTAGTAGTTTTTTACGAATTGCCGTATATCGGTTATTAATACTAGTTAGACGTACGACTTCGAGATTACTATTCGCGTAGCTTTTTTATTTAAATACCCGGTAAGTCTCGAGTTATAGATAGCTTAGATTAGACGCGTACGAAGGGGCTCCTTAGACGGGATTTAAAGCCGATCTCGCTATATTACCCGGCTTTCCGAATTTTACCGGAATTTTACTAGTTCGAAGTTTAGCCTTTACTTTTTTAGTACCGTATTATCCTTCCTTTGGATCGCGTCCCGGAGTTTTTAGTACCGACGGTTAGCCTTAAGGGACGTATACTATAACGTCGTTAACTCGTCGTTTACGAACGGCGACTTTAATTCGTTAGTCGGCTTTTTACTTATCTTTCCGGGACCGTCCTTATTCGCCCGTATTATTTATTTTACTAGGGTTACGACGGTTAGTTAAGGCGTTTTGTTCGGTAGGGGCTCGGTTATTCTTAACCCTTTTACGGTTTTTATAAGAAGTTATACTTTTCGTTCGGCCCGTTAGTCGTCGTCGTTATTTATTAGTATATCCTAGTCCCGCCGGGATAGCGTATTTAATAATAATTATAGCCGCCCGGGCCGGTAAATTAGAGTATAGTTTATTATTAGGAAATTTTCCGCCTATTATATTTAGCGCTCGTTAAGTAAACGGTAGCCTAAGAACTATTATAAGTTTTAGTAATCCGTAAGTACTTCGAAACGTTCCCTTTTTAGCTTCGGCGTTTACTTTTATATCGCCGTAATAATAGCGTATAATTTTTTATTGTAGATTAGGTAGTTATATTCCGTCGGCGTAAGTTTTTTTAAAAAATAAGCTACGAGATATTACGCCTTATCCGTTTATTTTTATAGTAAGGCGGCCTTTAAAGTATACTCTAATAAATTTGTTTTTACTCTCGTAAGTTTCCCCGGGACTTATACCGTTAGTACTAGGCTTTTTATAATCGTTTTTTTTAAAGCTTAGAAACTTGTCTCGTACTCCGACGTTTATATAAACTTAGTTCTCTTTTTTATTAAGTCCGTTAAAGGGGACGTATACTCGGAGTAGTAAAGGATAAACTTTTAGTAAAACCCGGTAAACTTTAAAAACTCCCGGATTATACGGACCGTACGCGGGACTTTTTAGTCCCGGATTACGTCTACCTTAGCCGGGTTTATTTCGAGTTTACGGCCCGGCCTAATAACGTAGCCGAGGAACTTCGGAGCCTAGGCTTTGAACTCGTACTTTTTAATATCGAGCTAGAGGCCGGTTTTATAAAGCTTGTTTACTACTTTACGTACCCGTGCGTAGTATAAAAGTTTTAGTAGCGAGGGCGTACGTAAAGACTCTTGAATTATCGAAATAACTAATCTTACAAAAGGAAAGGAAAAAAGAGGGATTTATACTCTAAAGGTTTCCCTCCCTTATATACCTCGACCCCGCCTCCCTCGTATACCCCTACCCTCTAAACGCCCGCGGGCGTCTAACGGTAACTACCTTTATTAAGTAACTACTTACCGTTATATGTATTAAGCCTAAGGTTACGTAGTCTAGATCCACCCTACCGTATCCCTCGTACGCTAGACGCCTACGGGTATTTAATAATACGTATACCCTATATCGCTATACTAAACGCCCGCGGGGGTCTAAAGGTATCCGCCCTCGTTAGGTAACCTGCCCGACGCCTCTTTACGTACGCGGTCTAGGGTTATATAACCTAGGAGGGCTCCTACCTACTAAGGTCGGCGTACGGCGTAGTCGTACGCTACGCTAAGGCCCTTAGCCTATAATATTACTTCCCCCTTTCCGGCGCCTTTTACTATAAGAGGTATACCCGTTTTTCGTACTCGTCCAAAGCCGTAGTCTCCTATATCGCTTTTAACGGCTCCTAATTTAGCGTAGCGTACTTAACTTATTTTACGTATACTTACTAACTACGGCCTTTCTAGCGGTACTTAAAAATATCGTTTACTTCGTACTCGTTATAGCCGTTTACGGTTAATAGCGGTAGCTTAGTATAGTCTACCCGTTAGTTTAAAAACGGGTCGTCGTCGCCGCGCCGGACTAAACTTACGTAAAATACCGGGTAGATCCCTTTTAGTATATCTAGTTCTACGGCGTAACTACTTATTATACGTACTACGCGGTACGGTAATACTACCTAGTCTAGCTTTTTTACCGGCCGTACGGTCTTAACGTAACGTATCTAGAGTTATATACGCTCCCTTTATTAGAATACGTTTACGTACTAACGGTACTTGTTCGCCTAGGCTTCCTATACCTTTTAGGCGATTTTTATACTCGTTTACGCGTATACGGTACCCTAGCGTTATTTTTTTACTAGCGCGTCGCCGGATATCGCGGCTAGTTATCGGGCCTTTAGTACCGGCTCGTCGATTATCGGTATATAGTAACTATAGAGTATATAATGTAGCGATATTTTTATCGAAGTACTAACCCGGTTATTTAAAGCGATTATAACGGATAAGAGTAACTAGGCCTAATCCGACTATAAAAAAAAAATAAAAGCGCGGAAGTAAATTTTTAACTCTTAATTCGCCCGCTCCGTTACTCCGTCCGTTTCGGGGTACTATACCGTAAATAGCCGACGCGTAATACTTAACGCCTTATAAACCTCCGCCTAAAAGTCGTTTATAAATTATACCCCGCGGTCGGATATAATCGTCGTTAGTAAGCCGTAATATTAGAAAACGCCGTTAAAGAAACGTTTTACTACTTTTAGTACTTTAATTATTAGTATTAACTCGTATATTACCGCCTTATTTAAACGGTTTATAATTACTATAATATTAGTATATCCTTTACTAATCGGTAAGTAGATAATAAAATTTACGGAAAGCTCGTTTTACGGCCGTTCCGGAATAGGGAGTAGTTTAAAAAGCCTTTACTTAGTATCCCGTTACGGCTTAATTTAGTAGTAACGTTAGTAGTTTTTTACGAATTACCGTATATCGACTATTAATACCGGTTAAACGTACGACTTTAAGATTACTATCCGCGTAATTTCTTTACCTAAATACCCGGTAAGTCTTAAATTATAAATAGTTTAGATTAAACGCGTACGGAAGGGCTCTTTAAACGGGATTTAAAACTAATCTCGTTATATTACCCGGCCCTTTGAATCTTACTAGAACTTTACTAATTTAAAGTTTAGCCCTTACTTTTTTAGTATCGTATCGTCCTTCTTCTAGATCGCGTCCCGGAGTTTTTAGTACCAACGGTTAGTTTTAAGGGACGTATACTATAACGCCGTTAACTCGTCGTCTACGAACGGCGACTTTAACTCGTTAGTCGGCTTTCTATTTATCTCCCCGGGACCGTCTTTATCCGCCCGTACTACTTACCCTACTAAAGCTACGACGGTTAACTAGGGCGCCTTATCCGGCGGGGGCCCGGTTATTCTTAACCCTTTTACGGTTTTTATAAAAAGCTATACTTTTCGTTCGGCCCGTTAGTTATCGTTACTATTTACTAGTATATCCTAGTCCCGCCGGGATAACGTATTTAATAATAGTTATAACCGCCCGGGCTAGTAAATTAAAGTATAGTTTATTACTAAGAAATCTTCCGTTTACTATATTTAACGTTCGTTAAGTAAACGGCGGCTTAAGAACTATTATAAGTTTCGGTAATCCGTAAATACTTCGAAGCGTTCCTTTTTTAGCTTCGGCGCCTACTCCTGTATCGCCGTAATAATAACGTATAATTCTTTATCGTAGATTAGGTAATTATACTCCGCCGGCGTAAACTTTTTTAAAAGATAAGCTATAAAATACTACGCCTCGTCCGTTTACTTTTATAATAAGGCGGCCCCTAAAGTATACCCCGATAAATCTACTTTTACTCTTGTAAGTCTCCCCGGGACTTATACTATTAATACTAAGCCTTCCGTAGCCGCCTTCTTTAAGGCCTAAAAACTTACTTTATACTCCGACGTTTATATAAACTTAGTTCCTTTCCTCGTCAAGTTTATTAAAGGGGACGTATACTTAGAATAATAAAAAATAAACTCCTAGTAAAACCCGGTAAACTTTAAAAACCCCCGGACTACGCGGACCGTACGCGGGACTTCTTAGTCCCGGATTACGTTTATTTTGGCCGGGTTTATTTCGAGTTTACGGCCCGGCCTAATAACGTAACCGAGGAACTTCGGAGCTTAGGCCTCGAACTCGTACTTTTTAATATCGAGCTAAAGGCCGGCTTTATAAAGCTTATTTACTACTTCGTATACCCGCGCGTAGTAGTTCGTACGGGAGCCGTTCGAGTAAATATAAACGTCGTCGATAAAGGCCGTCGCGTTTATATTTAAGTAAACTTAAAGGACCTAATTAATATACCGTTAAAACGACGCCGGGGTACCTATAAGGCCGAACGGCGTAACTAGTTACTTATAAGAGTTAATACGAGTATTAAACGCCGTTTTTTACTTATCCCCCTCCCGTATTTTTATATAGTAAAACGCGGAGATTACGTTTAGTTTAGTTACTTAACGATACTTAACTACGTAGTATAAAGTCTCCGTAATTAGCGGTAAAGGGTAAGTATCCCGTTTCGAAATAGTATTAAACTTATAATAATTAACGTAGAACCGAAGGCTCCCGTCGGCTTTACGGACGAATAATACCGGCGTACCGTTTAAGGACTTACTCGGCCGGATTAGCCTTTAGTCTAATAAATTTAAAATAGTTTTCCGGATTACGAGTAATTCTTTCTTAAACCGGTAGTATAGTAACGTTACCGGAAACGGGGGCTCGGATTTATTAAAGTTTTTAATTAACCGGATTTTATAATTTACGCCCGGGCGGTATAACGGTAATATCTTAGCCGTTTTAGGGTTAAACGTTTTTACTAAGTTTTTTAATTATTTCGGTACTTTCGCCCGGATCTCCGTTATCGAGGCGAGTACTTTCTTCGTCTCGAACGCGACGTATACATCTTCTATCGTAACTACCGAGTACTAAACCGTAAGCGCTTTTAATAACCGTCGTACTATCGTTACTAATACTCGTACTACTATACTATCCGTTCGTTTCTAGGGCTTTATTTTTAGTATTATTCTTTACTTACCTATAAAGATTTTATTTTTAGTAAACTTAATAACGGTATAATAGTAAACGAGCTAGCCCTTACTTAAAATTAGTATCTCTTTTTAGTCCGGTATTACGTATACCTATACCGGGGTCCTTACGCCCGTAGTATTTATTTAAACCCTCGTTACCCGTTTAATAAATAGTTACTCTTCCTCGGGTTAGCCTATTACTTACCGGAGTTTTTAGGGCTTAATAACTAACGTTTACGCCTTCGTCTTTTTCGTATATTACTTTAAAATTATAGTAAACGCGAGGTATTTTAAGTCGGTAAAAGCTTATATATTATAACGGTTATTAATAACCGCGTCGACGTATATACCCTCCGCCCTTATCTTTAGTACCTACTTCTTTTACGCCCGTTATAAATCTTTTTTACGTTTTTTACCGAACTTTTAGTACGGGGCTACTCTTTTCCTAACTCGGAAGTCCCGTCCTATAACGCCTTCGACGCGTTTTTATAGTCCGAGTATACCTTTTTTACTTAAGCCTTGTATACCGTAACTAGGCGGGCCGTATCCCGCTACGAATAAGTACTCCGGATATAGTTACGGGTACTATACCTAAAGTAAGTACGCGGGTCGGGGTTAAACGTTATTATAAGCCGTATAGTAGGGCTTATTAACGGCCGCGTTACGGCTACGGTTACCGGCCTTACGTAACTAAACGTTTAAATATAGCCCGCGCAAAAGTTTATAAGTTTACCGGTAGCCGGTATATAACTACGGGATTAGGTCGAGGCCGTCTAACGTATACTATTTATATTAAAGCTTACTACTAGGAGCTAGTTCTTATACTCCGTATACAACGTTGGGGCCGGTAGGGTTAACGTCGCTTAACGTATAATAAAATTAATAACCCTACGTAATAAGTCGTAAACTACTATATTAACGTCTTTTAGGCCCGACTCGAATAAATCCCCCTCGAACTTCGGTAAAAATACCGTTATTTATTCCCGTTCCTTTTAACGGGCGGTTATTACTCGGTTTACGGCGCGTTAACGTTTATTCGGGTTATTAAATACCGAGTTTAAATAAACTAAGAATTCTCTCGGGCCTACGTTTTTATTATCTTAGAACTACGTATAATACGTGTAGGCTATTACTTAAGTTTTAAAACCTAAGTTACGGTAAACGTAAACTAGTTATATATCTACGCCGCTAATTACTACCGTATTTACGCGTAGTTTATCCCGAATTAAAGTACGCTAGCTTACGTACTCCCGGTAAGAACCCGTGAACGGTACTACCGTGTTTAGAATAAGTCGGGGCCGTCTTTCGTAAAGTTCCGACGGCTCGGCGAAGCTACGCCTCTCCGGCCGTTACTCCCGCTCTTAGACTAAAAGCTTTACTTATTACTAAAGGGCGGCGACTATTTAGCGTAATACTTCGTCGGGATACTTACCCCCGATAGCTAAGGATCCGTGTTTTTCTACTCCTTTTATCTTGCCGTTTTGCCGTAATACTAGGTAGTATTTTAGGCTTATTTATACTACTTAATTTTAGTTCCGCGGTGTTTAGGCTTAAGTATACTTACTTAATTAAAATAAAGTCGTCGAAAAAGACGAAAATTAATTAAATATAAGGGTTTTAGTAGTAAAGGCGTACGTAAAAACTTTTAAATTATTAAAATAACTAATTTTATAAAAAGAAAAGAAAAAAAAGGGATTTATACTCTAAAGGTTTCCTTCCTTTATATACCTCGACCCCGCTTCCTTCGTATACCCTTACCCTTTAAACGCCCGCGGGCGTTTAACAGTAACTACCCTTATTAGGTAACTACTTACCGTTACGTATATTAAGCCTAAGGTTACGTAGTCCAAATCTACCCTACCGTATCCTTCGTACGCTAGACGCCCGCGGGTGTTTAATAATACGTATGCCCTACATCGCTATACTAGACGCCCGCGGGGGTCTAAAGGTATCCGCCCTCGTTAAGTAACCTGTCCGACGCCTTCTCACGTACGCGGTCCAGGGTTATGTAACCTAGGAGGGCTCCTACCTACTAAGGTCGGCGTACGGCGTAGTCGTACGCTACGCTAGGGCCCTTAGCCTATGATACGTAGTAGTCCGTACGGGAGTTGTTCGAGTAAATATAAACGTTGTCGATAAAGGCCGTCGTGTTTATATTTAGGTAGATTTAAAAAACTTAGTTAATGTACCGCTAGAACGACGCCGGGGTACCCGTAAGGCCGAACGGCGTGATTAACTATTTATAAAAGCTAGTACGGGTATTAAACGCCGTTTTTTACTTATCCCCTTCCCGTATTTTTATACGGTAGAACGTAAAGATTACGTTTAGTTTAGTTATTTAACGATGCTTAGTTACGTAGCGTAGGGTTTCCGTAATTAGCGGTAAGGGGTAAGTATCTCGCTCCGAAATAGTATTAAGTTTACGGTAGTTAACGTAAAACTAAAAGCTCCTGTTAGCTTTACGGACGAATAATACCGGCGTATTACTTAAGGACTTACTCGGCCGGATTAGTTTTTAGTTTAATAAATTTAGAATAGTCTTCCGAATTACGAGTAACTCTTTTTTAAACTAGTAGTATAATAGTATTACCGGAAACGGGGGTTTAGATTTATTAGAGTTTTTAATTAGCCGGATTTTATAGTTTATACCCGGGCGGTACGGTAGTAGTATCTTAGCCGTTTTAAGATTAAACGCCTTTATTAGGTTTTTTAACTATTTCGGTACCTTCGCCCGGATTTCTATTATCGAAGCGAGTACTTTCTTCGTTTTAAGCGCGACGTATACGTCTTTTATTATAACCGCCGAGTACTAAACCGTAAACGTTTTTAATAGCCGTCGTACTATCGCCGCTAATACCCGTACCGTTATACCGTCCGTTCGTTTTCGAGGTTTCGTTTTTAGTATTATTCTTTACTTACTTATAAAAATCTCGTTTTTAGTAGGTTTAATAACGGTATAGTAGTAGGCGAGCTAGTCTTTACCTAGGATTAGTATTTTTTCTTAGTCCGGTACTACGTATACCTATACCGGGGTCCTTACGCCCGCGGTATTTATTTAAACCCTCGTTACCCGTTTAATAAATAGTTACTTTTCTTTAAGTTAGCCTACTACTTACCGGAGTTTTCGGGGTTTAATAGTTAACGTTTACGCCTTTATCTTTTTCGTATATTACTCTAAGATTATAACGAACGCGAGGTATTCTAAGTCGGTAAAAGCTTATATATTATAACGGTTATTAATAACCGCGTCGACGTATATACCCTCCGCCCTTATCCTTAGTACCTACTTCTTTTACGCCCGTTATAAATCTTTTTTACGCCTTTTACTAAGCCTTTAGCGCGGGACTATTTTTTTTTTAGTTCGGAAGTCCCGTTTTATAACGCCTCCGACGCGTCTTCGTAGTTTAAGTATACCTTTTTTATTCGAGCCTCGTATACCGTAATTAGGCGGGCCGTATCCCGTTACGGGTAAATATTTCGGATATAGCTACGGGTACTATACTTAAAGTAGGTACGCGGGTCGGGGTTAGACGTTATTATAGGCCGCGTAATAAGGCCTATCGACGGCCGCGTTACGGCTACGGTTACCGGTTTCGTATAGCTAAACGTTTAGGTGTAACCCGCGCGGAGGTTTATAAGTTTACCGGCGGCCGGTACGTAGTTACGGGATTAGGTCGAGGCTATTTAGTATATACTATTTATATTAAAGTTTACTACTAAAAGTTAGTTTTTATACTTCGCGTACGACGTTAAGGCCGGTAGGGTTAGCGTCGTTTGGCGCGTAGTAGAGTTAATAGTTTTACGTAATAAGTCGTAAACTACTATATCGACGTTTTTTAAGCCCGACTCGAATAGATCCCCCTCGAATTTCGGTAAAAATACTACTATTTATTCCCGTTCTTTTTAGCGGGCGGTTATTACTTAGTTTACGGCGCGTTGACGCTTGTTCGGGTTATTAAATACCGAGTCTAGGTAAGCTAGGAATTCTTTCGGGTTTACGTTTTCGTTATTTTAGAGCTACGTATAGTACGCGTGGGTTATTACCTAGGCTTTAGAACTTAAACTATAGTAAACGTAGGCTAGTTATATATCCGCGCCGTTAATTACTACCGTATTTACGCGTAGTTTATCCCGAATTAAAGTACGCTAGCTTACGTACTCCCGGCGGGAGCCCGTAAATAGTATTACCGTATTTAGGATAAGTCGGGGCCGTTTTTCGTAAAGTTCCGACGGTTTAGCGAAGCTACGCCTTTCCGGCCGTTACTCCCGCTTTTGGACTAAAAGTTTTACTTATTATTAAAAGGCGGCGACTATTTAACGTAATACCTCGTCGGGATACTTACCCCCGATAACCGGGGATTCGTATTTTTTTACTTTTTTTATTTCGCCGTTTTATTATAATACTAGGCGGTATTTTAAGTTTATTCGTACTACTTAATTCTAGTTTTACGGTACTTAAGTTTAAGTTTACTTACCCGACTAAGATAAGGTCGTTAAAAAAAAAAAAGATTAGTTAAATATAAGGGTTTTAGTAACGAGGGCGTACGTAAAAACTTTTAAATTATTGAAATAACTAATTTTATAAAAGGAAAAGAAAAAAGAGGGATTTATACTTTAAAGGTTTCTTTCCTTTATATACTTTAACCCCGCCTCCCTCGTATACCCTTACTTTTTAAACGCCCGCGGGCGTTTAACGGTAACTACCCTTATTAAGTAACTACCTACTATTATATATATTAAGCCTAAAGTTACGTAGTCTAGATTTATTCTACCGTATCCCTTATACGTTAAACGCTCGCGGGTATTTAATAATACGTATACCCTATATCGCTATACTAAACGCCCGCGGGGGTTTAAAGGTATCTACCCTTGTTAGGTAACTTACTCGACGCTTCCTTACGTACGCGGTTTAGGGTTATATAACTTAGGAGGGCTTTTGCTTATTAAAGTCGGCGTACGGCGTAGTCGTACGCTACGTTAGGGCCTTTAGCCTATAATATACGAGTATATAAGTATAAAACGTTTATACTAATACTAGAAACGTAAAAAGGGCTCCGGAAAAGGTACTATTTAGATCCGAGGGCGTATATTAGTTACTTAATAAGTTACGCGTCGACGAATATTTATTATATTTGGGTCCTATATGTTATAGGCTAAGGGCCTTAGCGTAGCGTACGACTACGCCGTACGCCGACCTTAATAAGTAGGAGCCTTCCTAGGTTATATAACCCTGGACCGCGTACGTAAAGAGGCGTCGGGTAGGTTACTTAACAAAGGCGGATACCTTTAAACCCCCGCGGGCGTTTGGTATAACGATATAAGGTATACGTATTATTAAATACCCGTAAGCGTTTAGCGTACAAGGGGTACGGTAGGATAGATCTAGACTACGTGACTTTAAGCTTAATATACGTAACGGTAGGCGGTTACTTAATAAGGGTAGTTACCGTTAGACGCCCGCGGGCGTTTAGAGGGTAAGGGTATACGAGGGAGGCGGGGTCGAGGTATATAAGGGAGGGAAACCTTTAAAGTATAAATCCTTTTTTTTTCTTTTCCTTCTATAAGATTAGTTATTTCGATAATTTAGGAGTTTTTACGTACGCCTTTATTACTAGGACCCTTATATTTAACTAATCTTTATCTTTTTCGATAACCTTATTTCGGTCGGGTAGGTATATTTAAACCTAGGTACTATAGAATTAGAATTAAGTAGTACGAGTAAGCCTAGAATACCGCTTAGTATTATAGTAAAACGGCGAGATAAAAGGAGTAGAAAAATACGAATCCCCGGTTATTAGGGGTAAGTATTCCGACGAAGTATTACGCTAAATAGTCGCCGCCCTTTAGTAATAAGTAAAGCTTTTAGTCCGAGAGCGGGAGTAGCGGCCGGAAAGGCGCGGTTTCGTCGAGCTGTCGGAACCCTACGAAAGGCGGCCCCGACCTATTTTAGATACGGTAGTACTATTTACGGGCTCTCGTTAGGAGTATACAAATTAGCGTACTTTAATTCGGGATAAACTACGCGTAGATACGGTAGTAATTAGCGGCGCGGATGTATAACTAGTTTACGTTTACCGTAGTTTAGGTTTTAAGGCCTAAGTAATAGCCTACGCGTACTATACGTAGCTCTAGGATAACGAGAACGTAGGCTTGAGAGAATTCTTAGTTTACTTAGACTCGGTATTTAATAATCCGAATAAACGTTAACGTGCCGTAAACTAAGTAATAGCCGCCCGTTAAGGGGAGTAGGAATAAATAGCGGTATTTTTACCGAAGTTCGAAAGGGATTTATTCGAGTCGGGTTTAAAAGACGTCGATATAGTAGTTTACGACTTATTACGTAAGGTTATTAATTTTATTATACGTTAAGCGACGTTAATTTTACTAGCCCTAACGTCGTACGCGGAGTATAAGAACTAGCTTTTAGTAATAAACTCGAATATAGATAATATACGTTAGACGGCCTCGACCTAGTCCCGTAACTATATACCGGCCGCCGGCGAACCTATAGACTTCCGCGTGGGCTACGCTTAAACGTTTAGCTACGTAAGGCCGGTAACCGTAGCTATAACGCGGCTATTAATAAGCCCTACTACGCGGCTTATAATAATATTTAACCCCGACCCGTATATTTGTTTTAAGTACGGTGCTCGTAATTATATCCGGAGTACTTACCCGTAACGGGATACGGCCCGTTTAGTTACGGTATACAAGGCTCGAGTAAAAGAGGTATACTCGGATTATAAGGACGCGTCGAAAGCGTTATAGGACGGGACTTCCGAGTTAGGAAAAGAGTAGCCCCGCGTTAAAGGCTTGGTAAGGGGCGTAAAAAAGATTTATAACGGGCGTAGAGGAAGTAAGTACTAAGGATAAGGGCGGAGGGTATATACGTTGACGCGGTTATTAATAACCGTTATAATATATAAGCTTTTACCGACTTAAGATACCTCGCGTTTGCTATGATTTTAGAGTAATATATAAAAAGGACGAAAGCGGAAACGTTAGTTATTAAGCCCTAGAAGTTTCGGTAAGTAGTAGGCTAACCCGAGGAAGAGTAGTTATTTATTAAGCGGGTAACGAGGGTTTAAATAAATACTATAGGCGTAAGGACCCCGGTATAGGTATACGTAGTACCGGACTAGGAGGAGATACTAATCTTAGGTAAAGGCTAGCTCGCCTATTACTATACCATTATTAAACCGGCTAAGGACGAGATTTTTATAAGTAAGTAGGGAATAATACTAAAGACGAAGCCCCGGAAACGAGTAGACGGTATAGCGGTACGGGTATTAGCGGCGATAGTACGGTAGCTACTAAGGGCGTTTACGGTTTAGTACTCGGCGGTTACGATAGAAAACGTATACGTCGCGCTCGAGACGAAAAAAGTACTCGCCTCGATAGCGGAGATCTGGGCGAAGGTGCCGAAATAGTTAAGGGACTTAGTAAAGGCGTTTAACCTTAAGGCGGTTAGGACGCTACCGCCGTACCGCCCGGGCGTAAACTACGAGATCCGGTTAATTAAGAACTTTAACGGATCCGAGCCCCCGTTTCCGATAACGTTACTATACTACCGGTTTAAGGAGGAGTTATTCGTAATTCGGAAGACTATTTTAGATTTATTAGATTAAGGGCTAATCCGGCCGAGTAAGTTTTTAGGCGGTACGCCGGTATTATTCGTCCGTAAGGCCGACGGGAGCTTTCGGTTTTACGTTAACTACTATAAGTTTAATACTATTACGGAGCGGGATACTTACCCTTTACCGTTAATTACGGAGACTTTACGCTATATAACTAAGTATTACTAGGTAACTAAGCTAGACGTAATCTCCGCGTTCTACTATATAAGAATACGAGAAGGGGATAAGTGGAAAACGGCGTTTAATACTTGTACTAGTTTTTATAAATAGTTAGTTACGTTGTTCGGCCTTATAAGTACCCCGGCGTCGTTCTAACGGTATATTAACTAGGTCTTTTAAGTTTATTTAGATATAGACGCGACGGCCTTTATCGACGACGTTTATATTTACTCGAACGGCTTTTGTACGGACTACCGCGCGCGGGTACGCGAGGTAGTAGATAAGCTTTATAGGGCCGGCTTTTAGCTCGATATTAAGAAGTACGAGTTCGAGGTTTAGGCTTTGAAGTTCCTTGGTTACGTTGTTAGGCCGGGCCGTAAACTCGAGATAGACCCGGCTAAGGTAAACGTAATCCGGGATTAAGAAGTCCCGCGTACGGTCCGTATAGTCCGGGGGTTTTTAGGGTTTACCGGGTTTTACCGGGAGTTTGTCCTTCGTTATTCCGAGTATACGTCCCCTTTAATAGACTTGACGAGGAAGGGAGTTAAGTTTATATAGACGTCGGAGTACGAGGTAGGCTTTTAAGCCTTAAAGAAGGCGGCTACGGAAGGCTTAGTACTAGCGGTATAAGTCCCGGGGAGACTTACGAGAGTAGAAGTAGATTTATCGGGGTATACTTTAGAGGCCGTTTTACTATAAAAGTAAACGGACGAGGCGTAGTATCCCGTAGTCTATTTTTCGAAAAAGTTTACGCCGGCGGAGTATAATTACTTAATCTACAATAAAAAGTTATACGCTATTATTACGGCGATACGGGAGTAGGCGCCGGAGCTAAAAGGGGAACGCTTCGAAGTACTTATAGATTATTAAAACTTATAATAGTTCCTAGGCCGTCGTTTACTTAACGAGCGTTAAATACGGTAAACGGAAGATTTTTTAGTAATAGACTATACTTTAATTTACCGGCCCGGGCGGTTATAACTATTATTAGATACGCTATCCCGGCGGGACTAGGATATACTAGTAAATAGTGGCGACGACCGGCGGGCCGAACGAAAAGTGTAACTTTTTATAAAAACCGTAGGGGGGTTAAGGATAACCGGGCCCCCGTCGGACAAAGCGCTTTAGCCGACCGTCGTAGCTCTAGTAGGGTAAGTAGTACGGGCGGATAAGGACGGTCTTAAGGAAATAGGTAAAGAGCCGACTAACGAGTTAAGGTCGTCGTTCGTAGACGATGAGTTAACGGCGTTATAGTATACGTTCTTTAAGGCTAACCGTTAGTACTAGAAGCTCCGGGATACGATTTAAAGGAAGGACGATACGGTGCTAAAGAAGTAGGGGTTAAACTTCGAGCTAGTAAAGTTTTGGTAGGATTCGGAGGGCCGGGTAATTTAGCGAGATCGGCTTTAGATCCCGTTTAAGGAGCCCTTCCGTATATATTTAATCTAGGCTATTTATAACTCGAAACTTACCGGGTATTTAGATAAGGAAGTTACGCGGATAGTAATCTCGAAGTCGTATATTTAGTCGGTATTAATAGCCGATATACGGTAATTCGTAAGGAACTACTAGCGCTACTACTAGATTAAGCCGTAGCGGGATACTAAGTAAGGGCTCTTTAAACTATTCCCCGTTCCGGAACGACCGTAGAGCGAGCTCTCCGTAGATTTTATTGTTTACTTGCCGATTAGTAAAGGATATATTAATATTATAGTAATTACGGACCGTTTAAATAAAGCGGTAGTATACGAGCTAATACTAATAATTAAAGTACTAGAAGTAATAAAGCGTCTTTTTAACGGCGTTTTCCGATACTACGGCCTACTAACGGCGATCGTATCCGACCGCGGGGTATAATTTATAGGCGACTTCTAAGCGGAGGTTTATAAAGTACTAGGTATTACGCGTCGGCTATTTACGGTATAGTACCTAAAAACGGACGGAGTAACGGAGCGAACGAACTAAGAGCTAGAAATTTACTTCCGCGTTTTTACTTTTTTTTCGTAGTTAGATTAGGCCTAACTACTCTTATCCGTTATAGTCGCCCTAAATAACCAGGTTAGTACCTCGACGAAAATATCGCCGTTTTATATACTTTATAGCTATTATATACTAGTAATCGACGAGCTAGTACTAAAGGCTCGACGGCTAGCCGTAGTATCCGACGACGCGTTAGTAGAAAGATAGCGCTAGGGTACCGTATACGCGTAGGCGAGTATAAAGGTCGCTTAGGAGGTATAAAAAGCTTAGGCGAATAAGTACCGCTAATACGTAAGCGTATTCTAATAGGGGGAGCGCGTATAGCTCCGGATACGTTACGTTAAAACCGTACGGCCGGTAAAGAAGCTAGACTAGGTAGTATTACCGTACCGCGTAGTGTATATAGTAAGTAACTACGCCGTAGAACTAAATATGCCGAAAGGGATTTATCCGGTATTTTACGTAAGTTTAGTCCGGCGCGGCGACGACGACCCGTTCTTAAACTAACGGGTAGACTATACCGAGCCGCCGCCGCTAACCGTAAACGGTTATAACGAGTACGAAGTAAACGATATCCTTAAGTACCGTTAGAAAGGCCGCGGTTAGTAAGTATACGTAAAATAGGCCGGGTACGCTACGCTAAATTAGGAGCCGTTAAAAACGATGTAAAAGACTACGGCCCTAGACGAGTACGAAGAGCGGGTATACCCCCCGTAGCGGAAAGCGCCGGAAAGGGGGAAATAATATTATAGGCCAAAGGCCCTAGCGTAGCGTACGACTACGCCGTACGCCGACCTTAGTAGGTAGGAGCCCTCCTAAGTTATATAACCCTAGACCGCGTACGTAAGGAGGCGTCGGGTAGGTTACTTAATAAGGGCGGATACCTTTAAACCCCCGCGGGCGTTTAGTATAACGATATAAGGTATACGTATTATTAGACACCCGCGGGCGTTTAGCGTACGAGGGGTACGGTGGGATGGATCTAGACTACGTGACCTTAGGCTTGATACACGTAACGGTAGGCGGTTACCTAATAAGGGTAGTTACCGTTAGACGCCCGCGGGCGTTTGGAGGGTAGGGGTATACGAGGGAGGCGGGGTCGAGGCATATAAGGGAGGGAAACCTTTAAAGTGCAAATCCCTCTCTTTTCTTTTCCTTCTATAAGATTAGTTATTTCGATAATTCAAGAGTCTTTACGTACGCCCTTGCTACTAGGACCCTTACACCGTAGCTAAAAAAAGTAATCCGTACGAAAAATATAACGTTTAACGAGGCGGAAATCTACTTAAAAAAGCCCCTTAAAGAAACGCTTACGAAAGTCCAAGAAAGTATAAATAAAAAAGTAGTAATCGATAATAAATAAAGTATATCGGAGCTTATCGAGGAGGTTTTAATTAGAAATATACTAAAGAGTACGGTTTCGGCGTTAAAGAGTTAAAACTTAAAGGGTATAGCGGATATAACCCCTTTAAAAGAAGTAAAAAGAATAAAGATAGTATTAAAGGGCGACTAAAGTAAGAAGAAAAAGTTAAAGAATAGTTAAGTAGAGTAGTTAATTACCCCTTTTAAGTCGCCGGTAGTACTAATAGTAGTAATAGTACAAGTATACGAGGAGGCGAGAGAGTAAAGGCTTCGATTAAAAAAAGAAAGATAAAAAGTTAAAAAAATATTTTCGCGACTAGAACTAACCGGTACGGGGTTATTAACCGGCGTAAAAGGGCTTGTTTTTAAAGCGTTAAACTATATATATTTACTAAATCGACGGCCTTTTATTAGGATTAATTAGGATAAAGACTATAAAGACGTTTTAGCTACTACTAATTTTAAAGCTATAGTTTAAGTAGTTACCCTAATACTATTAAAAGATTTAGTACCGCCCTTAAAGAGTTAGCGAAAGTATTTTTATTACTTATATTACGACGAGTTTAGGAAAGCTTAGGCTAATTACTTAGCCTTTTACGAATTAACCGGTAATTAGAAAGTAGTCAATATAAGTAAGGCTATAGGGTATTAAATCCTAGTATACTAGTAGGTATAGTTATATAAAAGAGACAATAAAGGGTAGTTAACGGTATTTAAGTCCCGCTTAGTAGTATATAGTAACTAGTAAACAAAGACGTTACTAATTACGAGGGTAAATATACTAGCGAGTACGGGATTTTAGATCGTAATAAGTTTAATAGTTCGTTTTAATTTAAAGATAGAGTAGATAAATATAGTAAATACGTTTATTAATACTAATTTAAATAAGGTAGTATTTATAAGGTTACTACTAGGACGTTACTAAAAAAGCAAGGTGCTACGACTAAAGAAGGCGTTCTATAATTTATATAAATTTTTAGTTTTTTAGTAGCGTTTTTTTACGGAGTTGTTTAAGGATATAGGTTTCGAGTATATACCTAACGAGCCGTGTATTATAACGAGAAGAAGTATTATCGTTTTCTTTTACGTCGACGATATAGTATTTACGTACTCGTAAAACTATAAGTAAATAATCGAAGTAATAATCGGAACCTTTATATAAAAAATTAGGGTTAAAAGAATAAAAAAGATCGGCTAGTTCTTAGGTATTTACATTACTAAGGATCGGGGGTAACGTAGGCTATATCTCTCTTAGCGCGAGTACGTAAAAAAAGTAGTATTAAAGTTCGTATTTCCCGAGTAATTAGTTAGTAAAGTATTTACGACGTTAATAGTAACGGTATTAAACGTATATATAAAAACTATTTTATTTAGCGAGTTTATTAAGTTATATTTAGGCAAAGTAGGCTCGTGCTTATTCGCGGCTATTACTACCCGTTTAGATATCTTTTTCGCGGTAAATAAATTAGTTTTATTTAACTAAAACCCGGGACTTAGGTACTACGATACGGCTAATCGGGTTATTTATTACTTTTATACTACCCGTAACTATAGCTTGGCCTTTAAAGGCGAGGTAATAGGAGTAAAGGAACTCTCGATTAATAACGACGCCTCGTTTAACGATAATAAGGATAACTATAAGAGTTCGGATAAATACGTAATTCGTTTGTTCGAAGGCCCGATCGTATAGAGGGTAAAGAAGTAAGATACTATAACTACGTTATCGACTAAGGCTAAATTACTTACTTTATTACGCGTAACTAAGGAGGCTATTTTCTTAAACCGTATTATAATTACCTTGGGTTTAAGGCTTAATACCGGGATTATAATTAAGTACGATAATCGTAATATACTTTAGTTAGTAATAACGGAGTCGGCGAAGTTATAAACGGTACTCCGATACGTAAATATTTATCGCTACTAGTTTAGGCAAGAGTATCGCGAGAAAAGGATAAATTTTTAGTAGTAACTTACCGTAAAAATAAAAGTAAACTATATAACGAAGTGCTTTTTAACGGCAAAGTACTAGGTAACGTAAAAGATAATTAAAGTATTAGACTTAGCCTTATACCTCCCCTTTAAAAATACGAGTAAGAATCCTTAGTAAGTATATTAAGAAAACGACTACGAAAGTCGTAAGTATATTTTCGAGGTCCCGGAAGTCTAATTAATAGCCTAGTAGTACCCGTCGCTTCTCGGAGGTACCTAAGGACGGAGGTTTTGATTTCTTAGTATACGAATAAGGCTTCCTTCGATATATTATTTTTTTTAGGTATAGGAGATCCTTTCTAACCCTCCTAAAGGGGTGTATCGAACGGGAGGTAGGATCGGAAGTCCTAATACTATATATAAAGGATCCACTTTAAATAAGGGCTTCCAACCAATCAGGGGGGTACCCCCCCGGGGGCACCCCCCGGGCCTCTCCGGGGATACACTAGAGTTTGCCCTGCTGCGAGGACTAGAGGGCTTCTCCTGCACAATACACACAAGTGACACTCCGATCAGAATATATCTGACAACATAGGCAAACACTGGCATGTGATCATAGCGAGGCAGAACGAGACAAACGAGACAGACGAGACACAAAAATCAACTTTGCCCAAACGGCTACGCGTTTTCTATTCACTAGACACGGCTCTATTACCACTAGACACAGCTCTATTATCACCAACATACATGCACACCGCACGACACGCTTACTTGATCTCGACACCGCCGGTGGCGCCAAACGCCTTCTTGAGGTCGCCGTAGATGGCAAACTGGAAGGCGGTCAGGGTGCCGACCATGAAGAGACGGGCGCCGATGCCCGTGTAGGAGCCGCGCAGGCCGAGCTCTTTGCCGATCTTGATGAGGCGCGTCGTCGTGCCCTCGCCGGGGGCGCCGGGCGTCTTGTTGATCTTGGACAGCATGGTGTCGGCGGGCTGCGACACAATGGCGGCGGCGAAGCCGGCCACGAGACCCGAGCCCAGGTTGACGGCGGTCTGGGCGCTGTCGGACAGCGTGTTCTTGGGGAAGACGCCAAACGCAAACTCGCTGACCTTCTCGAACACGACAAACTTGGACATGGTGTAGGGCACCTGCTTGAACAGGATGGGGCCGAACCCGGCGTAAAAGGCGCCGATGCCCTCCTGCGACAGCATCTTGCTGAAGCCGGACACCAGGCCGCTGGCGTACGTCGGCTCCGACACGAGGCGGATGCGCGTGGCCTCGAGCGGGCACAGCGCAATGTCGGCGAAAAACTCGGCCAGCGCCGACGAGCCCAGGTACACGGCGGTGCGGTACTTGGCGGCCGTGTCGTAGCCCAGCACGTCAATGTGTGCCTTCTTGAAGAGCTCGTAGCCGCCAAACTTGAAGGCGCCCTGCAGGAAATAGCCCGCCGCCGTGGGGCCGAAACCCGTCAGCAGCGCGCCGGCACCCTCGGCCTTGACAACCTGCTTGAAGCCGCCAATCAGGCCCTTGTTGTAGATGGTAGGCTCGAGCTGGATACGCGTCTTGACGCTGGGCAGTTGTTAGTACGGCGAGAGATAATGAAAAAAAAAAAAATGAAAAAAAAAAAAATGAAAAAAAAAAGAGAGAACTGGTGCCGACCTACACATCAACCGGCGTCAGGGCACCGTGGGTGACGGAGCAGCAAATGGCACCGGCCAGGGCAAACCGCGAGTACAGCGCAAGGCCCTGGGGCGCATCTTTCGTCGGGGCAGCAGCCATTGTGAATGTGTCGGAGGGGAGAGGGATGGACGGTTGGAAGGAGTGGAGTTGGGACGGCGAAAGGCGAGGAATATCGTGAGATATGAGAAAGTGAATAAAGAATAGAACAGAAAGAGACTGCGAAAAAAGGAGAGTCTTCGGAGGGGGAAGGAACCGAATTTTGTGAGGCACTTTTTTTTTTGTCCCACTGTACTGTGTTCTTTAGTTCCCTGCAAAACGGAGCTTTCCCTGATTTATTTTTGCCTTTTCTTTTATTCGGGCTGGTGACCACTACGGCCAGCACTTTCCTTCCTGCTTCTTCCCGTACAGTGCTCGTGCTCTCGTGCTGTGACTGGCTCCGTATTTACGAGTATGAGTACGCACCGCTACCCACCACCCGCCAAAGTCCGGCCTGCGCTGCAGGACCCGCGCCCAGTGTGGGGCCTGTCGCCCATTTCGCGCCGCCCTCATTGGCCCGCGCTTCCTGCTTTTTATCTCGGGTGGATTCGGGTGACCGGACTCCGTTTTTTCAATCTTCTAGCGCTTGCGTTTGGGCCAGGGGGGTCCTCTCAGGCACCTGCACCCTGTACCTGTACGGAGTACGGTGCCATCCGCCGGGCCTCACGGAACAATAACGTGGCAAGTCTACGCTACGAATACTCGTACTCCGTAGTCTCGATTACCGTAAAATACCATAAAAAAATACCATAAAATTACTGTATTGTCGCTCTGAAGCCGCTACGAGTCCTCCTCGTCTTGGCTCGCTTCATCTGCACTTGCACCTGCACCTCCATACGCCACCCACGTCGTCGGATCAATGCTGTCGTCAAAGCACCACACCGTAAACTCGTTGTTGTAGTGCATCACGAAAAAGTCGTCGTCGCCCTCCAGAATGTACGTCCGGATGTGCATGCGCCGCGAATCGCTGTCACGGCGCAGCGCCACCACGTCCAGCCCATACCGCAGGATCGACCCGTTGGTCGCCCACTCCTCGTCGCTCTGCCGCCACTGCGCCTTGCTACCGCGCTCGACTTCGTGGAACCGGATCGCCCTCCGCGTTTCCGGCTTGACCAGCGCCGGGTTGTTCACGTACGCCGTCGGCACCGCTGCTCGGTATCGCTGCCGCGCCAGTGCCGTCGACACGTACAGCGGCAGCGACGAAAACGGCACCTTGTTCAGACACCGCGCCTCCACGCCGTCCTCGGCCTCAAACGCAAGCACCAGCGGCTTGCCCACGCGCGCGTTACCGCCGGGCGTGTCGCGGTACCGGTTCGCCAGCATCAGGAGCTGGTTGTTCCAGAGGTGCGCTGTGATAGGGCGGAACGAGTGGGGGCCCGTCAGTGGCGACTGCGGCGGCAGCGTGAAAAAGGCCATGTCAAATTTGTGCGTGTAAATGTTAAACGTCAACGACCCGACGCGGTCCACTTCGCCGGGCGACGCCGTCGGCCTCCACTCCGGCGTGCCCTCGTCGGAGCCCCATGTGGCCACCGAGTAGAGCCCGCGTGCGTCCCGCCGCGCATGCGTGCCGATGATCCGCGTCGGAAAGGCAAAGTTGTCAAAGGGCAGCGCGTGCGAAAACGTCTCGCAGAACGCGCGCTTCTCGAACCGGTGCACGTAGACACGCAGCTCGCCGCACCGGCCAATGTCCACCTCGTAGTTGCCGCGGTAAAAGACGTCGCTGTCCAGCGGGTCAAGCAGAAAATAGCTGGGTAGCCGGCCGTCGTAGTCGGGCTGCCGGAACCGCGCATCAAGACCGGTTATGTTGACGTCGCGGATCGGGCCGCCCATCTTCCACACAAAGAGCAGGTTCTGGCACTGGATGTACACCGTGCTGCCAAGCGTCGCCACCATGTCCATCTGCGCAGGCAATGTCTTGGAATAGGATGCCCCTGTCGTAAAGTCCCAGGCAACACTGCCACGTTAGCATGCGAGAGACGACGAGTACTCGATTTGAAAAAGAGAATGGAGAAAAAGGGACTCACATATTCGTGCCGCCAACCGAAATCAATAACCGGTCCCCCAAGGCAGACAAGAGGTGTGTCTGCCCGCGCACCGTGCTGTTCCGCACAGCAAATGCCCTGCGTCGCCCGGTGCGCAGGTCGTCCACAATGTACGATGTATACGGGTCGCGAATCGTCTGCCAGGCCAGCCGCCCATGTGCGTATTCGGGTCCAGTGTACGGCGTGTCCTTGAACATGTCGTCCAAGGTCGCCGCTTCTGTGTCCGCCAGGTTGAGGTTGAACTCTGGGAAATAGGGACTCGCCGGTAGTCGCTCCGTCAGCCACGTCCGCGACTTGGCGTCGTCGGCCGCCTCGCCCTTTCCATGGAGCTTATCAAAGAGCCCTACTGGGGGCGCATTGCAGTGTCGGAACACATATGAGAAGTGGCCCTGCGCGCGCGCTGCGTACCGCTTGGCCGTGGCCATGAAGATGTCGGCCATCAGAGCGTCATCGGCCGCGTCGTCGACCGCGGTGCTGCCCGCGGTGCTGGCCGCGTTGCCGTTTGCGTCGCCGTCCGCAGCGGGCCGTGCCTTGCGGCGCACCACATCCATGTACTCGAGCAGCGACGGAAAACAGCGCATCGCCACCGACCGCATCATCGACTTGTGCAGCAGCGCCAGGCGCCATTCGCTCGATACCTGCAGACAGCTCCCCAGGTCCGACGGCCCGAGCTCGTCGGCCACCAGGATCTGCAGCTCGGGCGGCAGGCGCGCCATGATGTCGGTGCGCAGATCAAGGCTGGTAAGGCGTTCTTGCAGCATCCAGATCTCGTCAAGCGACAGGTTATTCACGAGATTCAGCAAGTACTTTTTGCGGTTTGCAGCAATGGCCTGGCTGTCGATACCGGCCGGGACGACGGTGTCGTCATTGTCGTTGTTGTTGTTGTTGTTGTTGTTGTTGTTGTTGCTGTTGCTGTTGCTGTTGCTGTTGCTGTTGCTGTTGCTGCTGCTGCTGTTGTTGTTGTCGTCGGCGGTGCCTCCATTGCCGCCACAGTCACCGCTCGTGCCGCTTGGATCTGTCATTGTGACCAGGCCGTTGCAGCACGCGAGAGTTAAAAAAGGTTGTCTTGTCCAGCTTTTTGGGCAGAGATGATGTTGCAGTCGCAGGCGATCGTATGGGTCCACCACCCAGGCGTGATTAACAGGTCGCTTCGCCAAATACGGAATGGGGGATAAAAGGTAAAAGGTAAAAAGTAAAAAGTAAAAAGATAAAAAGTAAAAAGGTAAAAGTCAAATAATGAGTTAATACGAACACTCACAAGTGCAACAAGGATAATCTAGCGAATACTCGTAAATGGGTACGGGTACACAAGGCAATGGAATGGCAAAAGGGAAAAAGTAAACAACGTCTGCAATCGTGAGTGAGTGTTTGGGGGTGTCTCGGGCTCGAGGAAGGCGCATTCGGTTGGTATCCGCTCAAGTCCCCGTCTCACTCCTCTCCATGGACCGCCCGCCCGCCCGCTTCTTCCTTCCTTCGCAGCGACTCACTCAGCACACGGCAAGCGCGACGTTCTGCTCGCGGTCCCCTGTGCCGTGCCAGCGATGGAGAAGGAGCGCGGGCTAGTGGGCAGCAAGTGGGGCAGCCGTGTAAGCCCTAAGCAGATGTGCATGCAACGGCATGCAACGGCGCGCAGCCCCAGATTCTGCCATGGCTGATGTTTGTAGATTTAATACAAGTACGATATGAAGTAGTATTGTAGTCTTATACGTATACGGAGTACGAGTATTCGTACCAGAGAGTGCTTTGCCTAGCTGCAAAACTCGACGGTCATGGACAGCACATGGCTTGAGACAAAGAAACAACAGTGACAGCCCAGAACGCTAAACCCTGATTCAGCTTGCGTGCCAGTGTTTCATGTTCGCTTACGGAGTACGGGGTACGTGGTGCGGAGTATCGTGCGTACGGAGTACTCGCAGTAGGACACGGCGTGCCTGGGGGGGCAACTCGAACTCGCCAGTGGCCTGTGCTGGTCCGCTTGCGTCTGCAGATCCAGCGCACCTGCTCCAGCATGCATCCTTCGGATCCAGCGCCTCCAGCATGCATGTTCCGTGTTGATTAAAAATGTGCGTGGCCGTTGCACTAGGGCCTTTTTGCGTCACCAAGATTAAATGATAAAAAGGTCTGTTGCGAGCCAGGCTGAGGGTGTGTACGAGCGTGGGGCGTATCAAACAAGGCAACCTCGTTTAATTTTTTGCCGATTTTGCCGAGGACTTGCTGGTGCAGCAGTGGTATGTATGGCTACGGGTGATAACTATCATACGAGGTAACAAGGTACTCATAGAAACGGTGATGGTATTGGGTTTCTTTTCGTCAATTCCTTTCGTCAAATCTCAGATATTTTGATGTTCTGATTTGATCTAATCTCCGTGCAGCAGTTATTGAGCTTTTGTTTCTTATTTTTATTTTTTATTATCCCTAATTTGTTTTATTTATTCCGCTTTATTCCTATTTATTTCTTCTTCCTATTTATTTCTTCTTCTCATTTATCTCTTCTTCCTATTTATTCCTTCTTCTCATTTATCTCTTCTTCCTATTTATTTCTTCTACACTTACGAGTACTATTCGTCTTCTCGCCCAACATTGAAACAAATCCCGACTCATCAACACTACACACACCCCGCGCCTGATATGGCCTAGCGTGACGACATGCCGACGTCGGACCCCGCCGGTACCTTGTACTTGAAATCTTTGAATTTCTTATCGATAAGAATATCTTCAAGACGCATTGCGTTGCGTTGACTCACTCTAGACCTTTTATAAGTCCCTTGTTGTACTTTCTTGTACCATTTAACACCCGAAACGTCACACAAACACAACAATGGTCTGGAAGGTACAAGCCGTGAGCGCGGCCAAGGCGGCCCGGAGCGCTGTTGCAGGGTCTACCACTGCGGTGTCGGCGGCGGCAGCAGCGCGTCGCTCAGCCATTGTGGCACGGCCTGCTGCCCGGGCCATGTCTACGACTCGTCCTCGCAAGGCGGACACGGCAAAGGCTGCCAGCGCCAGTGCCAGCGCCAGCGCCCTGCACAGCGACGCCGTTGTCGCCCAGAGCGATCCCTACATGGTGGCCACCTACGCGCGGCCGGCCACTGTGTTTGAGCGCGGCGCCGGCTCCTACCTGTGGGACCTGGAGGGCAACAAGTACCTGGACCTGACGGCCGGCATTGCTGTGAATGGCCTCGGCCACTGCGACCCCGACGTCACGCGCGTGCTCGCCGACCAGGCCGGCACGCTGATGCACGCGTCCAACCTGTACCACAACCTGTGGACCGGCACGCTGTCGCGCAAGCTGGTCGAGGCCACGGCGCAGTCGGGCGGCATGGCCCACGACCCGGTCAAGGCCGTCTTTATCGCCAACTCGGGCAGCGAGGCCAACGAGGCCGCCATCAAGTTTGCGCGCAAGGTCGGCAAGGTGCGCGACCCCACGGGCGCCAAGACGGACATTGTGTCCTTTGCCGGCGCCTTTCACGGCCGCACCATGGGCAGCCTGTCGGCCACGCACAACCCCAAATACCAGAAGCCGTTTGCGCCCATGGTGCCCGGATTCCGCTGCGGCACCTTCAACGACGCCGACCCGGCCGTGCTCGAGGCGCTCGTGACGCCGGCAACCTGCGCCGTCATTGTCGAGCCCATCCAGGGCGAGGGCGGCGTCAACGTCGGCTCCGAGGCGTTCATGGTGGCGCTGGCCCAGCGCTGCCGCGCCGTCGGCGCCGTGCTCATCCACGACGAGATCCAGTGCGGCCTGGCCCGCACCGGCGGCACGCTGTGGGCCCACGCGCACTTGCCCAAAGAGGCCCACCCGGACATTGTCACGACGGCCAAGGCCCTCGGCAACGGGTTCCCCATTGCCGCCACGCTCGTCAGCGGCGCCGTCGCCGACGCCATGCAGGTCGGCGACCACGGCACGACGTACGGCGGCAACCCGCTCGGCTGCCGCGTCGCCTGCCACGTGCTGGACCGCCTGGCCGACCCCCAGCTGCAGGCCGACGTCGTCGCCAAGGGCGCCGTCCTCGTGCGCGGCCTGCAGCAGCTGCGCGAAAAGCACCCCGACGTCATCTCCGAGATCCGCGGCCGCGGCCTCATCCTCGGCGTCCAGCTGACGTGCGACCCCAACCCCATCATCGAGGCCGCCCGCAACCGCGGCCTGCTGGTCATCAGCTGCGGCACCAACACGCTGCGCTTTGTGCCGCCATTGACCATTTCCGAGGCCGAGATCCAGGAGGGCCTGGGCAAGCTCGACCAGGCTATTGCCGTCACGCGCAAGTGAGGTCGCATAGAAAAAAGTTATGATTGTTTGGCATTGCTTGGCATTGTTTGGCATGATTAGTCAGCGTAATGGATATGTTGTGTAGACTTCATGAGGTTATTTCCTTCACTCAATACTTCTGCGAATACAGTAGAATAGAGTCACGAGGCGTCCGCTAATGCAGCTTGTGGTGAGGTCATTGCGGAGAACGGCACGGCGGCTGTCACAGGTTACGCGTACTCAGTAGTTCGACGTTGCAGCAGCACTTCTTCTAGAACAACTGGATTCTTAGGAATCATCATCCAGGCCCCACTACACATCAGTGTCTGTGACACAACCTGCTCGTACTCGTACTCGCCAGCCGGAGAAAAGAAAGCTCAAGCTGCCGGAGCTAACCTTAAGTCCAGGGCTCTGATTGTCCCTTTGAAAAGACAGCTTGTGTGCTAAAAATTTCACACTATTCACCCTACGCAACAGGGCATTCCCTTGTTGCTATCGGGAGCTGTTGATTACAGTTAATAAAGCTCTATTTTCAGCTGAAAATTGCAGATCCTTTTGGCATGGATCTGTTGATGGAGCTGTTGATGGTTTTTTTTTCGATGGATCTTCTCCGGGGTTACGAGCACAAACACCAATGGCAGAGTCGGCATTGGAACGGACGGGCCTTTTGCGAGGCTAGCCTCGACGCGGATTTGATGATCTCCTCAATTCAAGACCCACTATTGCTAAATAGGATCCGTGTGATTGGCTGGAAAGAAAGATAATGAGTAATGCGTGCTATGTGATTGGCTGCTGGATCTAGAAGATCGCCTCTCTCCCTTCTGGAATCAAGCCAAGGGGGCCATCTAGAAATGTCACTGTGGGAAAACATGCAGAAGTGGCCGAACAAGTAGATAAAATGCACAAGCTGCTTACGGAGCACAAGGCCGTGCTTCTCTTTGACAAGTATTAAACTGTGTCGCGCCCTCTTCACCTCGTCTCGCCCGGCGCCCTCTTTATCGTCTTCTTCACTCTTTCTCTTCTGTCCAGTTAGTTGTGTTAGTGACTAGCGTACCTTCCGTTTTTGTCGCCACCGCCACTGCTCAGTACTATATATTACTCATCCGTCTCATCCGTCCCATCCGCACTTCTCTCTCCCTTCTACACCCCATGTCGTCGCCAACCATGTCCTACTCTTCTATGTCTACCGAGGTCGACCCTCTCATCGAGCGCCGGTCCGACAGCAGCCTGACGCGCGTGTCGTCCAACAGCACATCGCACTCGGAGCGCCACAACGACTACGGCGATGTCGTCCGCGACATTATCATTGGCTTCGCCGACGGCCTCACGGTGCCGTTTGCCCTGACCGCCGGCCTGTCCAGCTTGGGCGACACGCGCCTGGTTGTCATGGGCGGCCTGGCCGAGCTGTTCTCGGGCGCCATCAGCATGGGGCTGGGAGCGTACCTGGCCGCTACGACGGAAAAGGAGCACTACCACAGCGAGGAGGCCCGCGAGTGGGACGAGGTCCGCCACAAGCCCGAGGCGGAGCGGCAGGAAATTTACGATATTCTCGCGCAGTACCAGATCAGCCACGCCGCCGCCACACCCTTGGTCAACGAGCTGTGCAAGAACCCCGAGATGTGGGTGCGCTTCATGATGCACTTTGAGCTCAAGCTCGAGTGCCCCGAGGTCAACCGCGCCTGGCTGTCGGCCCTGACCATGGGCATGAGCTACTTTATCGGCGGCCTGATTCCCATGACCCCTTACTTTATGATGAGCCACGCGGGCGATGCGTTGCTGGTGTCGATCGTCATCACGGCCGTCATCCTGCTCATCTTTGGCTACATCAAGACGGCCGTCACCGTGCAGAGTCGGTCGGCGGGCTTCTGGGGCGCGCTGCAGACCCTGCTCATCGGCGCCCTGGCTGCCGGTGCGGCGTACGGCATTGTGCGGGTTCTGGACTCTGGCAACGGCCAGCCATAGACACGGAGCGGGCACGTTTTATCACCTATTCCCCCTACATTACATTACGACTTACGATGGCGGCTTTATCAAACGGAACCAACAAAAATAGATGGGCTTGATTTGACGGAGTTTTGGATCGGCTAGGGTTTTTCGATAGGCTTTTGGACGGGCCTGGGCGTTTGGATTTAATTACTGTTCTCCAGCATGGCATACCATAATTGTACGATAGAAAGAATTTTGCAACAAAGAATTTCGCACAACAAACGGCTGATACAATCTTGATAAGGACTGATTACATAATCCAACGCGTGTTGACGGCAAACAAAACACGAGCACGCGACGAAAAGCTGCTAAAATGCTAGCGCCTGGGCGTACCAACGGCGCGTTTCTGTGCGGAACGGTGCCGACTCCAGCTGTCAAGAATGGTTTGCTACAGAGTATCGTTTTAGTACGGAGTACGGAGTACTGAGTACGAGTACTCATAGAGCACCCACTCCGTCTGCATGCAAGACAACTCGTACGAGTACAAGGATGTCCAATGGAATGTCTTGCATGCTGTACACTAGCGATTGTTTGCTTCTTTAACATGCAGTCTCTTTTTTTGTCTCCATCGCCGCTATCAACTCCGATTTCGTATCCCAAGTCGTCTACCGACTCGCTGTGGACATGGCTTGTTTACGGGATCCTACCTACGGAGTACTCCGTACGAGTACTGTGTTGGCGGCTAGTCTCGTCAAGAAGATGAAAAAGACGGAAATTGAAGAAGAAGAGATTGAAAACGCAATTCGAATTCGTCAGTACCACCGTTTCAACGAGCAAGGGTGCCGAGATGAACCATCCCGTAAATGGCATGCTACCAACGATCTGGGTCGCACGGGGCAGGCAGAGGCCAGCTGGGTGCTGCGATCTCAAACACGACCCACGCCTCGTCTGCCTCGTTTGATATTCGGGACAATGCTCTGCCGTGCAAATACGCAAATTCATGCGAGCATGCACTAGCGACACAGACGGCACAGACACAGACTGCATAGACGGCATGGCAGTGGACTGTTGAGAGGTACGTACTCCGTACTCGTACAAAAAGTACTCGTACGCTGGTGCTACGCTCCGAGGACCCTGCCAGCAGCCAATCACAGGCCACATCCCTGACTGAACTGCGGAGCCTGCCTAGCACGACGAAATACGAAAGTGGAAAGGAGCCAGGGGTACACCGTCGACTGCAGAAACGGCACTGGGAATGGGGATGGGATAGACGGAAGGAGAGACAAGGGAAGGGCAGGCGCGATTGACCTGCGAGGAAGGTGCAAAGCGATGGAAGCGATGAAAATTTCATGACAGGGAAAGAGCCCTGGGCAACCAGGGTAGAGTAATTACGAGTGTCTAATTCCAACGGCTATCACAAACTCCTTCGTATCGTCGCTTCGTCACATCGAGCCGATTTCCCAGCGTCTTTTCCCGTCGTGCCATTGAAGCCACCGTTTCAACTCGGTATTACGGTTCGAGCTACCCTCCACACCAGGGGTCTTTTGCCATTTGATGTATTTGTTCTACTTTTTTTTCTTTTCTTTATGTGCCATTTCATCCCCCCTAGACGTCCCCAGCTGGAGCTCCCCTATTTGCACTCTCATCTGCCTCAGTTTTCAGTTGTCCAGACCACCCCCACCCCCCGTCGGTTGTGCGTTTGCTGTTTGACTGCTGCGCATCATCTTCAACCCGTTTGTGTGTTCTGGTCCGAACCTGCGCAGGACGATCTATGCTCTCGACGCGACGCAGCAGAACACAAAAGTCGACTCGACACGGCAGACCAAAAAAAGACCAACCAACTTCTCTACGAGTACATACAGAGTACGAGTACGATACTTGACTCGTCTTTCGTCCCTCTCCTGAGCGCGCTCGCGCATCCCTGTTTGCACCCGCAGAGGACCGCATTCACGACGCATCTCGGGTCCCGCCAGCCTTTCGGGTCAGGACATCAGGTACAAAGGTGGGTGCAGAAGACATACGAGTACTCAGTAGAGTGGGCGTGGCACAGGAAACATAAACACGACACCTGGGGAAGAGCGGCTGCTGAGCTCGGCCGCGGTGCGCTCCTTGCTCCATCTCGAGTCGCGAGTCCACTAACAAGGCCACGCAGTTGGACTTGTCTCTATTCCGGCCGACAACCACAGCAACCTGACATCTCAGCCTCCGACTTCACGACTTTGAAACCATCTCTCTCTGTGCCGATCTCATCTTCTCGAGCCGGCAACTCTTCGATGCAAACACATCTGTACGTCTTGCTGTTCCATACTGGTCTTTCTCCTGCGCGCATTGGCGACCTCATGCGTCTGCCGCAGGCAACGTTCCCTCGTCAATGCCAATGCTCGATACTCGCAGTTGCCCCCTTGCATCCTCTGTCTCATGCATCCAGCTGTGCCGCTTCTCTGTTCTGCCCTGTGTCTCACACATCCTGTCTAACCTCATCTAAGACAAGCTTTATATTCGATTCCCCCCATGCGATGACCACGAGGATCACAGCTTCGAAAGCCTCCCTATCACGTGCATCTGTGCGACAGCCATCTACCAACTCTCGGCCTTTGACGACACGCCGTTGCAGCCTGTGGTACGACACGCCGCAGGACGCAGGTACCAGGAGCCCACCACCGCGCAGCAACTGACGTGCATCTGCCAGTGAGACAGACAGCACAGCACAGCTTCGCCTTGACCTTGCTGCATTGAGCCACCAGGCAAACTCTTCACATACCCATTCACAATGCCGTGGCAACCACTACCACACATCGCCTTTGCGGTCGCAACATTTCCTTTCGCCGCGTCGACGCCCGAGGATCTCGTGCTCGAAATCGGCGACGAACTGTACATTATCGAAGAAACACCAGACGGCAACTGGCTGCGTGGCTATCTGCTGAAGCCGCCGAGCCTGCTCGCTGGCCTGACGTCGGTCAAGGGCCAGACGCTCGAGGCACGCGTGTTTAGCGGCATCTTCCCCCGAAGTTGTGTCGAGGTGCGCGAGCTGCTGGGCGAGTCCGAGGCCGGCGACGACGACACCTCCGACGACAATGTGAGCGATGACTATGGCGCGGCCGGGGCCGTCCAGCACGGCAGCGACTCTGCAAAGAGCGGCATCGCGGGCCGCCAGCGCAAAAAGAAGGCCCCGTCCAAGCACCTGTCACGCGTCCGCTCCGCCGCAACCATCGCTACACACGAACGCCTCTCGGTGCCCATCCTGCGCGACCCCAACGTCCCGCGGCCACAAGCGCCGGTTCCGATGCTCAAGATTGGCGACGAGACGCCGACGTCGGCCGCTGAGCCACTGATCGACGAAATTGCATCCTGCCTGCGCGAATGGCACTCGACCAACCTGCACGAGCTGCTGCTGTCGCGGCAATACCACAAGCTCGACGTGCTGTCGCAGCTCATCACGTCGCTGACGCAAGCACGGCAGCAGTTTCTGCACAATGTGCTGACGACGTGGGAGTATACGAAGCTGCGGGAGAAGACGGTGTGGGACCTGGTGCGCGTCAACAAGCTGTGCGGCGGCGAGGTGATTGTGCGCGACCCGGCGCAGCGCGGCCGCATCCTGACGGGCGACGACAGCGTCATTGAGATTACGCAGCTGCAGTCGGTCATGAGCATGCTCAGCGAGCCGCCCCAGCCGCCGGTCGAGCACGCGGTGCCGCACCACCTGATGGTGGACGTCAAGGGCTTTGCGGGCGCCTCGACCGAGGGCACGACGCTGGTGCTGAGCCTCGTGGGCCTCGTGGGCGGCCGCCTCGTCCGGCTGTCGGAAAACTACAGCATTGCTTCGCCGCCGGGCGGCAGCATCAACAACCTGGCGCGCGGACTGTGCATGCGCACGCTCTTTACGGACCTGTCGTCGGGTGACATTGGCGAGGCGCCGACGCTGGACTCGGAGCTGTTTCTGGTGGTGTCTGTGCGGTCGTCGCAGAAAATTCTAGTGTCGTCGCAACCCGGCAGCAAGCCGCGGTCGCGCTCGGGCACGGGCTCGGGCGGCCACGGCAACGCAACTGCAAACGCGCAGCCCACTACGCCAGGGTCCAAGGAGCACAGCCGGCCGCCGCTGTCGAGCGGCAACAAGGCCAGCCGGCGAAGTCTGATGTGGAGTGGTAAGGCCACGCGCACACAGTTTTCGCGCTCGGGTTCGGCGTCGGCCAAGCTGGACGCGCTCAACGAGCACGGCGAAGACCACACCGACAACGCGAGCCGCGACGGCCCGCCGAGCTCAGCCACATCGCGAAGTGGCACGCGCGACTCGGTGGACGGCGTCGCGGAGCACTACGTTGCAGTGGACCGGATGACGGGCGTGGGCGTGCTCAAGGTCAATGCGATTATGAAGCAGCCGAGCGACGAGGTGGAGCACGTGATCAACATCTGGGCGCCGACGGAGCGGCACGGCAGCGTGTCGGGCGAGCGGGCGACGGGCGACGACTGGCACCCGATTATCCAGGAGCTGATGACGAGCAAGAGCGGACACTTTGGCAAGTCGCGCGGCGCAGAGCGGGTGCAGGTGCACCTGCGTGCGTTTGAGCACGAGGACGCGGACGCGCTGATCAAGGCGGTGCCGACGCAGCTGGCGGGCATCCACAAGACGAACAAGATGGGGTTCACGGGTGCGCCGACGAAGCCGCGGTCGGATATCTACGTGACGCTGCACGACGCGGCGCTGACACGGCCGGTGCTGCTGTCGCGGGCAGGGATGAGCCCGTCGGCGCTGCCAAACGGCATGCACGGCAGCAACCTGCAGGTGACGGTGGAGGTGCGGCGGGCGACGGGCGAGCGGATCGAGAACTGCATCCACCCGTACTCGAACAGCACGGCGATGAGCACGTGGCGGTCGCTGGCAACGGAAAAGGGCGATGGGTGGCGGCAGACGCTGCGGCTGTCGCTGGCGCCGGCGGACGTGGCGACGGCACACATTGCAGTGTTTGTGGCAGACATGCCGAACCCGCCGTTTGCAATGGCGTACATGCCGCTGTGGGACCAGGAGGCGTTTGTGTCGGACGGGCAGCACTCACTGCTGCTGTACCGGATCGACGAGAACACGGTGTCGCCGCGTCCGCCGCCAGGATCACCGACAACGCGCGGCGGGTACCTGTCGCTGGCGTGGAGCACCAAGGGCCGCGGCGATGCACAGGCCGAGGTGACGGGTCCGCTGGCGACGGTGCGGGTGGAGTCGTACCTGTGCAGCACGCGGTTCTCGCAGGACCGGGTGGTGCTGGGCTTGCTCGGGTGGCGCGAGGGTCCGCGCGAAGCGATTGCAGGCGTGCTGCAGCAGCTGATCTTCGTGCCGGAGATTGAGATTGTCAAGCTGCTGAGCGACGTGCTGGACGCACTATTTGCGGTGCTGGTGGACTTTGCGGGCAACGACGAGTACGAGGACCTGGTGTTCAAGGCGCTGGTGCGGGTGCTGGACATTGTGCACGACCGGCGGTTCCACGTGGGCCCGCTGGTGGACGAGTACGCGGAGAACAAGTTCAACTACCCGTTTGCGACGGCGTGCCTGGTGCGGTCGTTTACGCGGCTGCTGGCGAAGCCGACGGAGCCGGAGACGGCACGCAAGCTGCGGGCGACGTTCAAGGTGGTGCGGCACATTCTCAAGTTCATCACGCACGCGCGCGACCAGCAGAAAGTCAAGGAGGCCGGGATCGGGATCACGAGCACGACGGCCGGATTCACGCGGCACCTGCAGACGATCTTCAAGGCGCTGGAGGCGATGATGCGCAACACGGCGCCGGTGCTGGTGGGCAGTCAGACGCTGGCAGTGCAGCACTTCCACACGTGGCTGCCGGAGCTGTCGAATCTGCTGACGACGGAGGAGATCTTGCACATTGCGATTGATTTCATGGACGCGTGCGCGCACGTCAAGGGCAAGCTGGTGCTGTACAAGCTGGGCCTGATTATCAACTACTCGCGGCTGGCCATCTTCTCGCAGCCGGAGCAGCGGGCAGCGCTGAGCACCAACACGGCACGCTGGATCGCGCCGCACTGGGGCGGGGGTCCGGGGGTCGAGGTGACGGAGCAGTGGAAGGAGCAGGTGCGGCTGTGCTGCTCGATTGTGGCGAGCCAGATCAACGACGTGGCCGCGGAGATTCCCGACTACATTCCGAAGATTTTAGAGTCGTACCTGGCGATCCGCTCGGCGATCGAGACGGCACCCGCCAAGACAAAGGCGGCACCGCGGACTCGGCTGTCGCTGCTGTTCCCGACACAGTACCCGTTCCCGTCGCGGCCGTTGGAGGCGAGCGAGGCCGACGGCGTGGCCGCAGAGGTGCCTGTGTTTGACGAGGCGCTGGTGGAGCTGTCGGCGGTGCTGTCGGCGCTGTCCAACTCGCGCAGCGGCATGCAGCTGGAGCTGGCGGACGGCGACATGGCGACGCTGCTGGAGCAGACGCTGCGGGTGCACATGAGCATCCTGCGCGGCGAGGCGTTCCCGGCGGCGTGGCTGAGCACGCACATCTTCCACCACAAGTCGACGATGCGGACGCTGCAGTACGTGGCGTCGCTGCTGTTGGACGGGTTCCTGCCGGACCCGGACGACGCAGAGAGCTTCAACACGGAGCTGTGGAAGCAGTTCTTCCAGACGCTGCTGACGCTGGTGAGCAGCCCGTGCCTGGCGCTGGAGACGTTTGCCGAGCAGAAGCGGCGCGCGGTGTGGAAGATTGCCGGGGATGTGCGGGAGCACGGCGCGGAGCTGCTGCGGCAGACGTGGGAGGCATGCGGGTGGGAGACGACGGCGGAGGAGCGGGCGCGGTACGGCGGGCTGGCACGGATGGGCGGCTACCAGGTGCAGTACGTGCCGACGCTGGTCGGGCCGATGGTGGAGCTGTGCCTGTCGGTGCACGAGGGCCTGCGGCGGGTGGCGGTGGAGGTGCTGCAGACGATGATTGTGAGCGAGTGGGCGCTGAGCGAGGACCTGTCGGTGGTGCAGGCGGAGATGATTGAGTGCCTGGACGGGTACTTTGAGCGGCGGCCGCTGACGGAGAGCATCCTGCAGAAGCTGTTTGTGGGCGAGCTGCTGGACCGGTTCGCGGGGCTGGGGCTGGCGGGATCGACGGACGAGCCGCTGTACCGGGCCCTGGGCGAGCTGGTGGGGACGACGGACGAGTTTCTGGACCTGCTGGTGGCCGTCCACGGAGGTGATGGAGGAGGAGGGGGAGGAGGAGGTGGAGGGGCCGATGCAGTCGATACAGCCGGTGAAGCGTCGCGGCTGATCGACCGGCTGCGGCTGATGGAGTTTCTGCGCGACATGCACAAGGAGGAGCTGTTTGTGCGGTACGTGCACCAGCTGGCCTCGCTTCAGGCAGCTGCCGGCAACCACGCCGAGGCTGGTCTGGCCCTGCGGCTGCACGCCGACTTATACGACTGGGACCCGCGGCGCGTGGCGGGTGCGCTGACGGAGCCGGCGATGGCGGCGCAGTCGCACTTTGAGCGCAAGGAGCGGCTGTACTTTGACATGATCAAGCAGTTTGAGGAGGGGGGTGCGTGGAGCAGCGCGGTGGCGGCGTACCGCGAGCTGCAGGCGCAGTACGAGAGCAACACGTTTGACTACAGCAAGCTGGCGCGGACGGAGCGGGCGATTGCGACGGTGCACGAGACGGTGGCGCGGGCAGAGGAGCGGCTGGTGCACAAGTACTTCCGGGTGGTGTTCCGGGGGCTGGGGTTCCCGGCGACGGTGCGCGACAAGGCGTTTGTGTACGAGGGGGCGGGCGGCGAGCGGACGGCGGCGTTTACGGACCGGCTGCAGGCACACTACCCGGCGGCGCAGATTGTGGTGGGGGGTGTGGGTGAGCACGGCGACATTGACAACGACGACGGCGACGATATTGTCGAGGGCCAGTACTTGGTGGTGTCGGCTGTGGGCCCCCATCGGGATCTCGGCCACGGCGTGTTCCAGCGGGCCCGGGTGGCGGCGGCCGTGCGCGACTATGTGGTGGCCGCGCAGCCGCAGATGTTTGCGGTGACGGTGCAGCGACACACGCGCGGGCCGGCGGCGGCACACTACGTCGACAAGGTGGTGTACACGACGGCCGAGGCGTTTCCGACGATCCTGCGGCGCAGCGAGATTGTGGGCGTAGCAGCGGTGCGGCTGACGGCCAAGGAGGCGGCCCTGGAGCGGATTGTGCGCAAGACGGCGGAGATGACGGCGGTAGAGCGGCGGATTGCGGACGGCGACGGCGCGGCGACGACGGCACAGCTGCTGCTGGACGCGGTGCGGGTGTCGGTGAATTCGGGGTCGGAGGCGAGTGTGCTGTGCTACCGGGAGTTGGTGGGCGGAAGCCGGAGCGGCAGCCGGGGTGGCCCCGGAAGTGATGCAGGCAGCGATTCGGACGGTGACGATGACGATGACGATGACTCGACCTCCTTCTCCTTGCACCCCCTCGACCCGCAAGAAAACGCCATCCAGATGGCCCTCGTCGACCACGCCATGATGATCAAGCGCAGCCTCGTCCTGCTGGCCAAGTCCAGCCACGAGCACGTCGCACGGCACGCCGAGGAGCTGATGCAGTGTGAGTCGCTCTGTAGACCGCTATAACTTGACTTGGGCTATGCTAACAAACAGACTACGAAGCAACGTTTGCACCAGAGATCGCCATGATGACGCCGTCGGCCCTGCCAGCCGAGTCACGCCAGGCCGACACAGCCACGGCCACAGCGTCGCCTACGGCTTTGTCAGCAAACACGCCCGACGACAAGCGACAGTCCTCCCGTCCTGCCCACCGCAAGCTGAGCAGCGTGCACAACGGCCTCGCCGACACCACCAACACGGCCCCGGCCTCTCGCAGCAGCACCGCCGGCGACCCTCACGCCTACACGCACTCGCACTCGCACTCGCACTCGCACTCGCACACGCTCGCCGACAACACCCACACCAGCCCGACCACCCACCGCAACAGCTTCTTCTGGGGCATGGGCAGCGACCTGCCACCACTGCCGTCGCACGGCACGGAGACGGTGATCTCGGGCGGGCAGCCAGACAGCACGCCAACCAAGGCCACCACCAATGGCAACACGATCCCGCGCAAGAGCGTGCCCAAGAGTGACCCAGAGAAGAAGCGGGCAGACGGTGGCAACGGCAGCAGCAACGGTGGCAGCAGCAACGGCAACGGCAACAACGGCAGCAACGGCAGCGGCATTGTCAAGATGGGCAGTGTGCGCAAGCGGCTCAACATGCTGAAGCTGGGCAAGAAGACGCGCAGCGGCATGGTGGTGGTGGATGAGGAGTGATCTCTTTCTCGGTGTTCTTTTCTCTTTTTCTTTCTTTTCACATTCTTTCTGATCTTTCCTTCTTTTCTTTTCTTTTCTTCTTTCTGTCTTCTTCTGTCTTCTTCTGTCTTCTTCTGTCTTCTTCATCTTCTTTTCTGTTTTAATCCTCCTTCTGTCTTCACCTTCTTCCACTCCCGCGCTATACCTTTTGTTTACACTCTTTAACTCTTGTTTGCATCTTCTGTACTCTACTTTCTTTTGTTTTGTCGGCACGGTGTTGTGGTCATACATAGCCTTGAATATGATTTAGATGTATCTGCTGTCGATGCTGTAGACTATGATACGAGTATTACAGGCGCTAATAGTACATCATACAGGGCATAATAGCACATTAATAACCGCTAATAGCACGCGCTAACGCCCCATAACCAGAGCCAATGCCACGGCCAACGCCACAGCCGTCACTGCCACGGCCACGGCCACTACACCAAACGACACCGGCCCTGCCGATGCCGATGTCGATGCCGCCCCCCCGATAATCTCATCCAGGATCCCGTCCAGCCGCGCCGCCATTTGCGTGTCGGCAAACCGGCTGCGCACGCGCGCGCGCCCGGCCTCGGCCATGCGTTGCCGTTGTGCGTCCCCGAGTCGACCCCCCGGCAGCGCATCCTGCATCACCGCCGTCCACGCCGCCACGTCCTCGCCGCTCCGCAGCCACCCCGTCACGCCGTCCACCACCGTCTCCGTTGGCCCGCCCGAGTCGCACGCCAGCACCGGCACGCCCGCCAGCATCGCCTCCAGCGGCACAATGCCGAAATGTTCGTTGGCGGGCGTGTACGCCAGTAGGCGGCACGCGGGGCTGTGCAGCAGCAGCGACTTGAGGGTGGAGGGCACCGACAACAAGAAAAGGACCTGGATGTCATCGGGGACAGCCAGCACATCCTCTGTCGTGCTGGCCGCCGTGGCCGTTTTTATTTTTAGCTTGAGTTCCTCCCCCGCCAGCCGGTCGAGTGCCGCGTGGTAGTCGACGTTTTCGGCGACGCGGGCGTCGTAGCCGCCGGCGACGACGAGGCGGGCGGTTGTGCGCTGGTCGGCCGGTAGGCCGGCAAACGCGCGGATGGCCAAGTCAATGTTCTTTTTGCGCTCAAAGCGGTTGATGCTGAGGAAGAAGGGCTGCTTCCAAGGGAGGTTGTCGTCGCCTTTGGGGGGGGTGACGTTGATGTCGATGCACGGGTAGACGACACGCAGGCCGTTGGCGTCGTTGTTGTCGGCGGAGTTGCCGTCTTTGCCGTTGCCGCCGCCGTCGCCTCCGGCTCCGGCTTGGGCTCCGGCTTGGGCTCCGGCTTGGGCCCCGGCCACCCCCGGCCACGTCGCCGCCACCACCGACTTGGTAAACCGCGAGTTCACCGCCACCGCGTCCGCCGCCCCCATGCTCCACCGCTCCAGCGCGTCAAACGGCACCCGGTACGCCCGCTTCCACCACGCGTCGCGGCCCGTCGCCAGCAGCAGGTCGGGGAAGTGGCAGTAGAACAGGATGGGCGGCCCCGCTCCGAGTAGCTTTAGCAAAGGAAGTCCCGCCGACAGCTGATCCACAAAAAACGCAGACGCGTGCAGCGCCGCCAGCTCGCCCGACGCCCAAATGGCCAGCAGCAGGTGCACCTGGCGCGCAATGGCACAGAGGATCGCTAGCCGGCCCAAAACGGAGGGGGGCACAACACTGCCGCCGCGCACGCGCACGTCCAGCACCCCTCCCTGGTCGCGCGGCCGCGCCTCGTCAAAGCAGTGCGAAGGGTCGCAGTGGCTCGTGAAAATCACCACGCGGTGGCCGCGGTTCTGCAGGCCGACCGCCGCGTCAATCACGAGCCGCTCGGCACCGCCAATGCCCAGGTCGGGGTGGAAAAAGACAATTGTCTTTGGCATGGTGGTGTATGGATGTGGTGGTGGTCGTCGTCGTCGTGGTCGTGATAGTTACGTGCAATGTGGGCGTTGATACTTGTGTTATTTGTAGCGTATACGTATACAGTACCAGCACTGTCTAGACACAGTACAACACACAGTACTATTATACCAAATACATACACAAGTAATAATACCAATACAATTAATAAAACAGTATTAATCATCATTCATAAATACATAACCAATCACGCAAAGGTGTCTTCGGCGTCCCACCGGCTGTCGTCCCGCGGCGTGTCCGCCACAATCCCGCGCGCCCGCAGCGCCTCCCACACGCCGTCGCGCAGCGTGCCCAGCGTGCGGTCCACGGCCAGCCCGTCCAGCTGCTGCAGCCGCGGACACGCATCGCCAAACACCTGGCTGTAGACGCGTCGCCGCATGCCCGTCGCCAGATCCAGCCGGCTGCAGTAGGCCTTGTCCTGGGCCGCGTCGGCGGGGGGCAGCGAGAAGGGGTCTTTGTCTTTTTCTTTTTCTTTTTCTTTCACGTCCTTTATACTGCTGCTGCCACCCTTGCTCGTCAACTCCGTTCCTCCCACGCCGCGCATGCTGGCTGCCCCCAAGTAAAACCCCTGCGTCACCGGATTGTCCCGCAGGTCGACCTCGGCCACGTAGCCCAGGCTCGCCAGCGTCTGCACCACGGCATAGGCCTGCGACAGCCGGTTGCCCGCTGCCAGCACGCGCTTGAGCCGCGCAATGCCGCGCAGCCCGCCCAAGTCCGCCAGCGCGTTGTAGTTGAGGTTGACCTTGCGCAGGTTCGGCAGCGACTGGCCCAGCGTCGCCGGCAGCCGCGTCAGCCCACAGTTGGCCAACTCCAGCAGCTGCAGATTCAGGAAATCCACTGGCGGGTCAAACGTCTCGAGCACGTTGCCCGACAGGAACAGCTTGCGGATCTCGTACGCGTGGTACAGCGACGAGATGTCCAGCCGTGCCGTCGGCGCCAGGGCCTGCTCGCGCAGCGACACGCTGTCCAGCCGCGGCGTCTGCGAGAACCCGCGCACGCGGGACAGCCGGTTGCGGTCGGCAAACAGCACGCGCAGCGACGGCAGCCCGCGCACGTTGAGGGCCGTCAGCGCGTTGTCGCTGATGTTCAGAGTTCGGAGCCGCGGCAGCACGTCATCGGGGAGGGCAGCCAGAGCATTGTTCCGCAGGTTCAGCGACGTCAAAGACGGCAGCGCATCCAGGTGTGCCACCCTTGCAATCTGGTTGCCCTCGAGGTCCAGCTCCTCGAGCTTGTGCAGCCGCGTGCCGGCCAAGTCCACCGCCGTAATCGCGTTGCCACGCGCCCGCAGCGACACCAGCGCGTCCAGGCACGTGATCCCATCGAGGCACGTGAGCCCGCAGTTGTCTGCCGTCAGGCTGCGCAGGTGCACGAGGCTCTTAAGCCCGGACAGCGTCTGCAAGTCGGTATTTTTGGACACGTCCAGATACTGCAGGTTGGCCAGCCGGCCCCATGCCGTCAGCGCCGACAGCTGGTTGTCCGCCAGCCTCAGATGCCGCACCGTCGTCGGCACGCCGCCCACACTGCGCAGGGCATTGCCGGCCGCGTCTAGCGTCACCAGCTGCGGGCAGAACGCGTCCAGCTGGTGCAGGCTCTCCAGCTGCGCGCCGCCCACGTCCAGCTCCTCCATGTCCTCCCAGTACGGCTCAAACGGCTGCACCGCCGCCAGCCGGCCCACCAGCGCCCGCACGCTCTGGGACAGCACGGTGGTCTGGCCGTCGCCCGTCACGACACGCCGGTCGCCGACGACGTAGCTCGTCTCGAGGGCCAGCGACCGGTCGCCGTGGATCGTGAATTCTGACATCGGGCTGAGCGACAGCATGCCGACATACTGGGCCAGCAGCTCGTCGTTGTTGCGGCCGGGCGTCAGCAAAACGCCGAGGTTGGTGGGCGACGGCAGCACCGACACGTCGCCGGCTTGGCCATCATCACCAACGATGCTGACCTCTTGGCCGACGACACTCTGCTCCTGGGCAACAACAACACTCGCCTCGTCGTGCTCGTCAATCCGCGACACCGGCCGTGGCACAAATGCCGGCCCGCGCGAAAACGACCGTCCCGATCCGCCCATGCCACGTGACATGCTCGGCCCACGTGACGCACTGCGCGACCGCACGTCCTCGCCGCCGCTGCTGCTGCTAGCTGTCCGGAACTGCACCGACACGGCCCGGCGACCCGGTGGCCCTCCCGCGTACGGCGGCGGCGGTGCCTCGTCTGTCGGGCTGGTGGACTCGACGTCCTGGATCACCCTGGCTATCGGCGACGAAAAGCTAATGGCCAGCCGCTTGCGCGTCGATGCCCGGCCCTCGTTGATGCTGATCTCGTGCTCGACGGGGACGTCGTTGTCGTTGTCGTTGACGTCGTCGTTGTAGTTGTCGACGTAGTTGACATTGTCGTGGTAATTGGCCTCGGCCGACAGCGACGCGTCCTCCACCGTCGTCGGCGGCACGATCAGGCCCGGCAGCCCCGTCTTGGTCGGACTCGCCACCGCCGGCTTCAGTCGTCGAAACTCCATTGTTGCGTCGACGCTGAGGTCCGGAATGTCGGCAAACGGGTCCGGCTCGCTGCCCTCTGACGGCAGCATCGTGTGCATCGACGGCAGCTTCTCATCCGTCGCCGTCGTCGTCGCAGCCGTCGCCGTCGAGCTGCCCGTCCGCCGCTTGATCCAGATGTTGCGGTCGCGGTCCAGCACCATGTTGCCCACCTGGTCCGGGATCAGATGCGACACCGTCTGCGGCGCAATCGTCATCCGCGTGTCCGACCCCCGGGACGATGCTGTCGGGATTGACCCGCCCGACGACACGGACCCTTGCGAGCCATAGCCGTCGACCGACCCCCCGACCGACTCGCCGGCCGACGCAGCAGTGCCCTGCGCCATCGTAATCCGGATGTTCGGCGGGTCGCTAATGTCGTCGCTCGTGTCCAGCCGTGTCCGACCACTCCGGTACGTCCCCAGCGTCGCCTGCACCGCCTCGGTCGCCGCCTTCTCTGCCCGGATCGCGTCCTGCGCCACGTGGATCGACCGAGTCGTAGTCGTCAGAATCTCGTCCAGGTCGCTGCGCTCCTCGTACTTTTTCAGCCGTGCCACCAGCTCCGGGTCGTGCTGCACCCGGGCCACCCGCGGCACCGGCTTGCCTTCGCGGCTCGGCGGTCGCGAGAACGGTTCACGCGTCGAGTCGTCGCACGACACGTCGTCCTCCTCGGCCTCGGCCGTCCGCTCCGCCGTCAACGCCGACTCCATCTCCGACTCCTCCACGCTCTCCAGCCCGGATTCGCGGCCCCGGATCATCTCCAGGATCTTTTGCGCCTCGTTGATAAAGTCTTCGGTCCTAATCGAAGGCTTGCGGTCGCCGTCCACCCCGGAAGCCGCTCCGGAAGAAGATATAGCTGGCCGGGGACGCAGCACACTGTCGTCGCTGACACTGTCGTCGCCGACGCTGCCGGCACTCCGGGCACTGCCACTGCCCCCCCGCTGGCTCGGTGGCGTGCTCGGCTGCAGAATGTGCCGGTCGGCCAGCACCTCCGGTCCCTCCAACTGCAGCTCGTCGCCGTCGCGCGTATCCCGCCGATTGCGGCCCAGCACCGACTGCATCGTTGCGTGCGACATATGCACCGAGTCCAGGTTCGCCGGCGACGACGCCATCAGCCCCTCGATGCCAAACGCCACGTCCGACTTGTGCAGCGTCCGTCGTCGCTTCGGCGTCGGGTCCTTGGTCGGCGACGTCCGCGGCCGCTTGCTCTCCAGGGTCGTATCCCGCCGCGGCGTCGCCAGCGTCTCGTCCGCCTCCGTCTTGTCTGCCGTGCCGGGCCGGCTCGACCCTGCAGCTGCATTCTGGCTCTGCCGCATCCGCTGCACCGACAGCTCGCCCTTTTTCGACCGCAGCGATGGGAAGAGAGCCTCGCTTCGGCTCAGCAGCGACTGTGGGTCGGGGAACCGCGGCTCGGTTGCCTCTGCCTCTGCCTCCTCTTTTTCCTCCTTCTTCTCATCCTTTTCCTCCTCCTCCTCGGGCTCTTCTGGCGGGTCTTCCAGTGACAGACTGGCCAGCTGGTCGTCCGAAAACGCATACGCATCGAGCTCGCCCGCGCCAAAGTGTGGCTTGCTCTCGTCGCCGCCCGACGCAAGCGACCCGTTGGACATGTCGTCCTCGTACTGGCTGATCCGCCGCATCAGCGTCTGGTTCGTAAACGTGTCGTACGGCCCAAACAGCTTCAGCGGGCTCGAGTGCTGTCGCGACAGCGTGCCGCGCTTCTCCGGGTTGGGGTTGGGCACTCTCGGCAACTGTGGGTTGCGCTGGCTGTCCGCCCGACTGTCCGCCCGGCTTCCCGCCCGGCTACTCGCCTGACTGCCCTCCTGGCTGCCCGCCTGCACCCGAATCGACGGCACCCGCTTCGGCGTGCTGGCCTGCAGCGACTCCTCCGGCAGCATCTCCGACGTGTCGTTGCCAATCGGCGTGCTCAGCAGCCGGTCGCGATACGACCCGTCGGCTGGCCGCCCGTGGCTGCGCAGGTGGAAGCCGCCCATGGTCTCGTAGTCGGACGTCGCGTCGGTGCCATACGTCCCGTCCTTGCCGCCGCCGTCGCCGTCGCTGCCCACCTTGGTCTTTTCCGGCGAGATCAGGATCGCGCTGAAGCTCTCGTTGCGCAGCACACTCAGTCCACTGACCAGGCGCGACTCCCGACCCATCGGCTGCTGGTGGTGGTGGATCTGGCTGTCGTCGTAGGCGGAGCTGTCGTCGTCGCCCGACGGTGCAGTGTGTCGCCGCACGCTGCCCGCTTCGCCCACCGATCCGGTCTGCTCCTCCTCCTCCTCCGGCAGTGTATCCAGAAAGTTGGCCCGTGGTCGCTGCGGCAGCTGCTGTGCCGACTCGTCTCCCACCTCCTCCTCCAGCAGGTCCGAGGCGTCGTACCTGGCGGCACGCACCGGCGGGCTCGATGGCATCGTCATGTCGTTGAGCGTGTCTATCGCCCTGCGGTACGCAGCGTCGACACTGACGTCCTCGCCTTCTGCAGCGACCTCGTTCTCGAGCTGTGCCGCCGACGCTACTGCTGCCTCTGCCGCCGCTGCTGATGCCGCCGACTCGGCACTCTCTGTCTCGGCCGGCGGGTTGAACATGTTCTCCAGGCCTGTGCGCGCCGAGCTAAACAGGTCGAGCTGCTCGCCGTACGCCAGCTGGCCCTCGACAATCCGCCGTCGCCATTCCGGCGTGTCTCCGGCCTTGCCCTTGTCGCCCGATGCGCCTAGCGACCGGCGCTCCACCGTGTTGTGCACCACTACTGAGCCCAGCGACGACGTCGACATGGACCGCCGCGACCCTGCCTTGTCGTCAGTCTTGCCACTGCCACTGCCACTGCCACTGCCACTGTTCCCAATCTCGTTGGCGCTGCGCTCGCCCAGCACGCTGCTGCTGCTGTTGTTGTTGTTGCCCGGCACGTCTGGCGCATGCCGCACGCTGCTGCTGTTGCGCGGTGCCGGTCCAGATCGACCGGGTATTGTGCTTCTTCTGGAGTTTTTAGGCGACTGTGACGGCTCGGAGCCGGCCTGCGACGGCCAGTCCTCGGACAGCGAGTCAAGCCATGCTGGAGCCATGGCGGTGTTGGTAGGATATGTCGTTGATGTCGTGGTTGTGTCGGTGTCGATTAACAGGGGCAGGACGTCAAGGGTCATGCCATGGATGATGCAAAATATAAGAATGGGTGGCCGGGGGAGAAATGATGGGCCGGCGGAGAATTGATGCAAGGATGACGATGCCAGATCTCGATGCTTTTGATCTGATGTGCTGTGCTGGCTGAATGGTAAATTATAAACAAAACGACGGGGATAGAGAGAATGGCAAAAGAGATGCTTTGTCGTCGGGGGGGGGGGGGGGGAGAGGGGAGCTCTGAAGCACGTGCAGAGGCAGCTGTGGCAGTCGATCGCCAGATGTCGTCGATGTCGTTTCAACTTTTGGTCAGTACTCAGTAATACGCAGAAGTGGGAAGAAACGTCGTGGGCGCGTCTCGTTTGTGTGGAGGCGGGTCGTTGTTTCCTGATCGGTGTCTAGTGTCAACATCTGGGCTGTTCCCCTGACAACGATTGGCAAGGGTTTAAAGCGGGGCCATGTTCACACAGGCAAACTGCAAGAAACCGACACATGCAACAGCAAATGGCAGCTGTGATGCCTGTTTGTAATTCCCTCCTTCTGCTCTTCTCAAGTACTACGAGTACAGGTACAATGGCAGTGGCATGTCCAACATTTTGAAAAAGAAAAACCGGAAGAATGTAGCGGCTGTGCCAGTGCAAGACCACCGTCACGTGACACGCGTTAATTGAATCGGTTGGAACGCGTTTACACGCGTTACCGCCGCGACGGGAAGGCACGACCCACACAAACGGGGAGCTCATTCACGGTCATCGCAGATCGCAGGCAGGCAGCAAAGGAGAGATTGAACGGCTCCGGTATTCAATCAAGCATGCCATCTTGACCAGCAACCATCAACACCCTCCTCCCCCTCCCCACACAATGAACGAGTCCGATCCAGCACCTGCGCCACCGACCGCGCGACGACGAGTCACCGTGCTGCAGCTCCCAGCCTTTGCCGAGGACGAGCCCATCTATTGCGAGCCCGTGCACGGCCTCGACGACGTGCTGCTGTCGGGCTCAGATGACGAATACTACGACGAACATGACGGCGCCGACGGCCGCGCCAACGCCCGCATACGGCGGATCGAGGAGCAGGCCCGTCTATTTCTCGAGGGAAGGCGACCGCGTCTGATCTCGGCGTCCTTGCGAGGGCCCTTTGGCAAGGAGGCCGGATGGCAGAATCCGTGGAGAGGAGGCAGCAGCCAGCGTGAGCGTGTTTTGAAAGAAAAGGCCCGGCCAGCCTGCCGGCGCGAAACGACATCGAGTCTTGTTGCACTGGCTGAGCCAAAGAAACGGTCGGCCGGCACCGACTGGCTGCGGCGCAAGAACCTGAAGCGGATGAAGCCAACAGAGGCCGACGACGATGACCGGTCGGCGGTGTCGCCAACAGCATTGCGCGTCGTCGGCCGGGCGTTGGAGTCGCCCGTCTCGCTTGCGCACATGCCCGACATTGCGCGATCGCCGTTGGTGCCAGCCAACCGTGCTGACGAGTGTCCTCGCGAGGACTCTATAGAAATCGACGACACAATGATGGCCGATGTGCCGTCGACAGACGACGACGTCATGGAGGACGAGGAGGCAGCCGACAACGCTAGCCAGCAGATTGAAGCAAAGACACAGCTCGAAAGAGATGACGGACCAGTTGAAGAGGTCGGCAATATCAAAGGCAGTCTTGACAAAACACCAGCCGCAGTCGACAGCACCACTCTCCAGCCTTCCGAAGAAACAGCGTCGGAGCCAGTACATCAGCCATCCACAAATGACGACGCGAACGTCCAACCAGAAGAGACGGCCGGACCGTCCAACGTGGCCGAGGCAGCAATAGCCAGCTCCGGCGAGGAACGCTTGGCGACGCAGTTCCAGAGCCCGTGGTTCAGGGAGTCGCAATGGCAGCTGCCGGCACCAAGCAGCCCACCTGCTCTTGCGACAACACCACGGATAGCCACCCCCACGCAAAACCCATGGGCCGAGTCCGCACCAGTCATGTCCTCGTCGCAGCCCAACCTGCCAACGTCGCCATGCTCGCCTGGCCAAGGCGCGGACCTTTTATCATTATCCCAAGAGCCCACCCTGCCGTCTCTCCCTGTGCCAATACCAAGTGCACGCTCCTCGGGGACGACGGCACCGTCCACGCCAGACACAAAACACTCGAGTCTCCCGACGCCCGACGTGACCGTGTCGATCAAGTCGTTTCGCCGGTTCCGCTCGCCAACACCGACACCACAGCCCCGTCGGCGACGCAACAAGGCGGGCCCGCCGTCGATTCTCAAGCAGACGCGCCAAACGCCGGGCATGTCTGCTTCCGGTCAGCGCCGCCGCCGCGTTCACTTTGTCGACGAGGCAGGCGACAGCGAGGCAGACGAAGCTGTCACAGCTGCAGCGGCCGAGGCAGAGGCGGCCGACGAGCAAGACTTTATCGAGGCCGGGCTGTCGGGCACATCACGAGGACGCACGTTTACCTGCCACTTGCGAGCCAACGCTTCTTCTTTAAAGACGCCTCGTCGGACAGGTCAGCGCGCCGTCTCGCCGCCGCCACAAGACAGGGCGCTGATGGCGTCTTTACCGAGCGAGGTCGACAAGTTCCAGGGCCACTTTGCGTCTGTGGCCGGACGGGCAGAGGCATTGCCCACTACGACGGAAGCAGCACATTCATATTTCGCCACCAAGGCAGACACAGACACGGAGACGGGCACGCTGCAGCAGATAACGTCGCAGCAGTCCTCGGCGGCACCATCCAGCCCAGACACGGGCCGTAAGCCGGCCGTCACTGTTGGGGGTAAGGAGAACACGCAGGCGGCCAGCGAAAACCCCGTCCCTGGCAGCCTAGACGGAGCCGCCGACGACGACGATGCCGAGTCTGTGGACGACGTGCAGGACGTGATTGACAACCTGGACGACTTTCTGGGCATGTGGGACATGGACGCCGAGCTGGCACAGGTGCGGTCGAGCAGGGTGTGACCCGTGTGTTTTTTCAGGCATAGATTATGGCAGGGTATTGTAATTGTAAGATGGGCGTCAGCGGAGTTGAAGTGGACTACGCAGGCGTACGAGATGGAGTTGGTTGACAAGATGCTCTACGGACATGCTGTATCAGATAATGATAATCAAACGAATTCATACAAAGCTGGTACAAAGAAAGACGTCAGTAAGCAAAGTAGAAAATGTTGTAAAACAAGGATGATGATGAGTGATTAAGATATTGAAGAGATTATAACTCTAAATTACAGCTATCGTAATGATACACAAAATCCAGAAAAAAACTAAATTACTCAGATGCGCACTCGAGCAATGATCGGCCTTGCTTTTGTCGACGCTGCTTCAGCAGACGACGAATGGCAGCCTTTCAGCCAGCAACGTGCTGATCGCGGCCCACGTGTGAGCCGAGCCACTCCCAGGCGGCCTACAAGTACGGAGTGCGTGCGCAGGCATGTGTCATTTCTTGGAGGATTCGCTGGTTCTCTGCCGTTTCGACAGGCCATTTACCAGCCGTCTACAGGCCGTCAACTCCGTCCAGGCCGTCATGCCCGTCACGGGAAATATGACAAGTGACGACGCTACTTGACCAGTCTGGGTCCGGGGCGAACAACTCCGCTCGCCGATGCATGAAAAATGCCTGTTACTCGTACTTGCTCCAGATGCATCGAGATGGAATAGACGAGCCGGACAGAGCCTCGGCGATGCTGTCTCACGTCGTGTATCCTGGCCGACGGGGATCGAAACGAAGCGGCAGACAGAAGCGACGTGATACTGCAGGTTACGCAGAGAAGATGGTAGCTGCCAGCACTCTGTAGAAACGAGTGCAGCCAGCGGCAGACAAGGCAGGCCGGCACGTTGTCGCTTGATTGGCTTCCGTTTCTTGCAGCACCGCAGCGCAGCACCGCAGCTGCGCAGGCCGTGCCGAAAGACACTTTTTTTTTTCCTCTACTTGTAGACGACAAGACATGTCTCTCCGTCTGGCACTCCGTCTCCGCGTCTCTCCGCGGTTTTCTCCGTGTGTTGTGTTTTTGTTTGTTTTTGTTTGTTTTGTTTCATATTCTTTATTTTCGAGTTTTGAGTCTTACATTTTATATTCTTTATTTTGAGTCTTAAGTTTTAAATTGTATATTTATTTAGTTGTGTTTATCTAGCGCCGTTATTTTTTATTTTTTTAAAATATCATTCAATTTACGCTGCAACAAAGAACACCTTATCAGACAAAGAAGCAGTTGCTATTAGTGATGGCTCATGACAGCAAGGCTACAACGTCACGATAGTCTTGGCGTGACGGAGCAGGACCGTTTGGATAACGGAGACCCACACACACGCAAGCACGCAACGTCAGGTCACGTGAATAAAGTCAATAGGGCTTCGCACCCAAGGCCCTGCGTCTCACCGATGTGTCTTATCAGCGCTGCCTCTGCTTCTGACGCGCCGCCTACTCTGCTGACTCGATCGCCCGATGCCGAAGCGGTGTGCGCGCCAGCCGTGCCGTCGATCTCCGGGACGGTTCTTTCTGGGCGTGCAAATGGGACGCTGTCCCGTTTACTCCGTAATGCTCGCAGTACTTCGTACGAGTAATCGTACATCCACTTCTTATCAGCTGAGAGGTCGACAAACAAAGACGTGCGTTACCTCGTGCGTCTGGTTCGTTCCTGCCGCTTTCGCAGAGGTTGCTCCCTGGGAACCTTCCCATTTGCTCCGTGTACGGCGCCGGTGTTGGGCGCACCTTCTCACTCTCACCCTCACTCACTGCCTCGCTGTGCTGTGCTGTTGCTGTGACGAGCCACACCACACGTGGTTTCGTTACGTAAATACGTACTCGTAGCCCGTCGTACTTTCCCTTTTCCCTTTACCTCTGCCGAATTCGCCCCCCGCTTACCGCCCAACTCACCGTTTGCACTTACCGTTTCGCCCTACATGGGAATGCATGTTTTCCCACCCCTCTCTTCCAACAACAAACCCACTCTCTCTCCCCAAATCTATCCTCACCTCGACCAAAACGTTGCCTCCGCTCTCTCTCCCCCCCAAAACCCAACCACATCCATTTAAGACGGCGCCCCCTCCCACCCTGACTCCATCAACTGCCACAGCCTTGTCTCCTCTCCCCCCTTTTGTAGATCTAAAGCGTATTGACTTTTTTTTGTTGTTGTTGGTGGGCTAAAGCACTGCTTCTTTGCTGTTGTTCCTGGTCCCCAAAAAAAAGACACGGACAGGCCCTCGCATCAACTTTCACCCCTTGTTTACCCAAAAAAAAAAACTTCGTGTCCTCGGCGTCGTCAGAGCCGCTCCTTCGCACTTGTCGGGGGAGATTAGCTTTATTTGCAGACTCTGATGGAAGCGGAACACGGCCCGGTCGACGACGGCACCGCCTTTCCTGCCAGCGACCGCCGCGATGGCCTGCAACAAGGACGCGACCATGACCATGATGCCAACCCTGGCAGCAGTGGCGACGGTGTTGGCGATGGCGAAGGCCAGCTGTCGCCCACACAGGAACTGACGCCTACGCAGCACGCTCAGCCCGAAGGCAGCCTGGACTCGCCCGACTGCGCGCCACTGAGCCCGGCCACGCCAGCGTACTCGCGTCTGCGCTCGCTGCACTCGTCGACGCTGTCAGAGGACTCGACGGGGTCCAACGACTATCCCAAGACGACGTCCGACTTTCTCGCTGTTCTCCACGAACCACGGCAGCCACACCCGGCCAACCGGGCACCGGCTCGCCCAAACCAGCAGCTGTACTTTTCTGTCAAGGCCCCAGCGCCAGACCGGTCGTCGGCACACGACTACTATGGTGCCGAGACGGGTGGCAGCAGCAGCAGCCGCAGCGGAAAGGCCATGCCGGTCGAGCTGTTTGATGGCAAGAGCCGTGCAGGCCGCCCCGACGCGCAGCAGCAGCACGTGTCGTCCTCGTCCTCGTCCTCGTCGACGACGGCAACGGCACGCAGCAAGAGTAAGGAGCGAGCGGCGGCTACGTCCGTCCCAATCCCGATCCCGATACCGCGGCAAGCCGGTGCGGCGGCCCATGGGCGCGACGTCCTGTCGTCGCCCGACGACACGGACGCGGACGTGCTGGCATCGCTGCGCAAGCGCCGCATGAGCGGGCGGCGCGAGTCCGAAGACAAGTCGGACGGCAGCACAGACACGGCCGTGGCCACGGAGGACTGTGATGACTCGGGCGACGAGAAGATCTCGGCGCTGTTTGTGCCGCACAAGACAATTGACGAGGGCGCGCCGGCTTCGCCGCCGACCGGCCCGTCGGGGTCTGGGCTCGCGGCGTCGCCAATGCCCATGGTGGCACGGCCGACGCCGCGCGAGTCGTTTGGTGCGTGGACGCGCAGCGGCACGGCGGCGTCCGAGCTCGATGTGCCCCGTAAGACGCAGCACGGCGACCAGCACTACGCGGCACGCATAGCATCGCTGCCGGCAGCGCCCAACGACGTGCCGGAGTCGGCCGTGCTGAAGACGGCTGAGACGGCAGTGGAGCGGTCGCCGCGGCCCATGTCGCAGTACTTTGAGGAGCCGGACCCGGACCAAGAGTTGGAGCCGATGCCCAGCCAGCCGCGCGATGCGATTGAGCTGATTCCCTACAAGCACCAGGTCGGCGGGCACACGACGCTGTGGCGGTTCTCGAAGCGCGCAGTGTGCAAGCAGCTGACGAACCGCGAAAACGAGTTTTACGAGCGGACGGAGCGCTGGCACCGGGACCTGCTGCCGTTCTTGCCGCGGTACATTGGCGTGCTGAACGTGACGTTCCACAAGAAGCCGCGGCGGCGGTCGACGATGAAAAAGGACGACGCCGCAGTCAGCGAGCGCAAGACGATCAACCAGAGCGAGCTGAGTGCTGCGATCCGGGGCAGCAAGAGCGAGAGCAGCGCGGCGCCCGACACAAGTGCACCGCCACCGCGGGTTATCAGCCAGTCGATGCAAAACGCGCAGTCGCAGGTGCCCACGGTGACATTCCTCGACAACCAGCACATTCTGCCGCGGCACCTGCTGCAGCCCAACTCGGCGAGCAACTCTCCGCGCGGTAGCTACTCGGCCGGGAGCGGCTTTGGCCACTTTGCACTGTCGGCAGCAGGTGGTGGTATTGCCGGTCCCGGTGCCGGCGGTGGCAGCAGCGGCCATGTGTACTCGGCGTCGGATGGCGCAGCGTCGGCGCACGACGCGAGGGGACGACCGGCCCTGGAGCACCGGCACGCCAACAGCTGGGGTGCGACGCTGGTCAACAAGCGACTGCGCAACGAGGTGTTCAACGACGCGTTTCTCAAGCAGCCCGTGGACGTCCAAAAGTATCACAAGGGCAACACGAAGCGCGCGATCCCGCGTAAGACGCTGCAGAACATCTTGCGCCAGTCCAACTCGGAGTCGACGCTGGCCACAGAGGCGGAGCGGCGTGCCAGTGCCGAGCCGGCCGATGCAGTGCCGGCCACCGCGGCTGCCAAGACGAAGACGGACGCGGGGCCGCCCAAGATGCTGGTGACGCACAGCGACATGGGCGCGCTGGCCAAGTGCGTCAACGAGGAGGCGATTGTGGAAGACGACGATGGCGCCAAGGATGTGACGGGGACTAGTGCGCCCGAGGCGCAGACGTTTGGCGACCAGCTGCGGCCGTGGAACCGCAAGCGACGGTACTCGGGCACGGGGCTGCGGCGCAAGCCCAAGGACGTGTCGGAGCCGCGGGGCGATCTGAAGTACTATGAGGGTGCCGACGAGGCGGCCTACAAGGCAGGGTGCGAAGAGGCAGCGGCGGCGGCCCGGGAGGTCGAGGAGGCCTTGCGGCTGGGGTTGGCCCCCTCGAGCAGCGAGTTTACCCCCAAGACACCGCCACACGACGTCAGCCACAGCCATAGCACGGTTGCGGCCATGGCTATCACCAATGTGCAAACGCAGACGCAGCAGCCGAGCAGCCACGGACCGCCGTCGACACCGCCGCCGGCAAGCAGTCCGTCCGAGTTCCGCAAGGTGCCGCGGCCGATCAACCCCAAGGAGGCCCAGACGCACAACGGGTCGCGGCAGGAGTATTTCCTGCTGCTCGAGGACCTGACGGCCGGGATGCGTCGGCCGTGCATCATGGACCTCAAGATGGGCACGCGGCAGTACGGCGTCGAGGCCAACGCCAAGAAGCAGCTGTCACAGAAGCGCAAGTGTGCTAGCACCACGTCGCGCGAGCTGGGCGTGCGCATCTGCGGCATGCAGGTGTGGGACGTGGTGTCGCAGTCGTACATTGTGCACGACAAGTACTACGGCCGGCGCGTGCAGGCCGGCGACGAGTTCAAGAGCGTGCTGCGGCAGTTTATGTACGACGGCGCCGACCGGGCCAGCATCCTGCGCCACATCCCGCCGATGCTGGAGAAGCTCAGCCAGCTTGAGACGATCATCCGGCGGCTGCGTGGCTACCGCTTCTATGCGGCCAGCCTGCTCGTCTTCTACGACGGCGACCAGAGTCCGCGCGACGGCCGCGACGACGGCACGGCCACCGGCGGCGAGGACACGGCTATCGACGACTCGGCCACGGACCTGGCCACGGACACGGAGGACGGCGCGCTGCGGCGGCGGGCCCGACGTCGCGACAAGCGGGAGATCGACTTCAAGGTCGCCGACTTTGCCAACAGCGTCACGGCCGAGGACATGGCACGTGACCGGCCGTGTCCGCCGCAGCACCCGTCGGACGTGGACCGCGGCTTCTTGCGCGGCCTGGTGTCGCTGCAGCGTTACTTGCTGCAGATCCAGCGCGAGGTGCGGGCTGAGCTGGGGCTGGCCTGGCAGATGCGCAACCTGGACGTGCACGATGACGTGGACGAGGAGGGGGAGGTGAGCGAGTAGTTTTTTTTTTGTTGGTGTGTTTTGTTTTGATTTGTTTAATTTTTTTTCTTTCTGATTATTTTTTTTCTCCTCTTTCTCTTTTTCTTTTCATTCTTATTTTACTCCCTTCCACTTTTTATTCTTTTTTATTCTTTTATTCTTTTTGTCTTTCTTTTTCTTACGCTTTTCTCCGTCATGTTCACGTGTTTATCGTGTTATTCTTGTTACTTGCTTCATTATTTGCTTATTTGCTATTTGCTATTTGCTATTTGCTATTGCTTGCTTGTCCAAGGCGCATCGGATCCGGCCATACCCCTTGCTGCATATCTGGCGTTTGTCCTGTACGTTCAGTGTCTGTCACCTCTTATTGTCGTCTCTTTTGTCTTTAGCGCACTTGTCTGTTCTCTTTGGGTTCGTTCGATGGAAAACTCTGCGGCAGCAGCATGGACAAGGAAACAGGAAAGGGCACTTGGACTTGATAGAATTGGTACGGAAGGAACGAAGACTGCCAGCCGTCTTCTCCTATTGATTGTTTGTAAGCATTTTATGGTGATGAGTGAATTCAGATATATTTTCGAAAAACAAACAAGCAATATCGCATGACACAAGTACCGTACATGACGGCAGAGCAGCCGACCGTCGTGTACATAGATGAAACCCCAGCCCAATGTTGCGAAGCAAAAGTTGAATACCAAGCATAACAAACCAAGCAAAAAAAAATAAAAAATAACAGATAATAACAGATGATAACAGAAAAACAAAACCAATTCACAGCCTCAATGATAAACCCCCTACACAGCACTGTACCCTCCCCGGCTGCCGCTGCCCTGCAGCGTGTTGATCGCCAGCCGCACCCAGTCCTTGAGCAGGTACGGCACGTCGCGCAGCGTGTCGCCGTGCGGCAGCAGGTCCCACCCGCGCGCGCCGTACCGGTTGTAGTTGAGCCACGACCCGAAAATCAAATAGGCCGCCGTGCCCAAAAAGACGAGCACGACAAACCACGTGAAGAAGCCCCAGTGCGCGCCCCGCTGCCCCCGCCGCCCGTCGGCCATGCTCTCGCACGCATACTTTGTGTGCCACGTCAGGCGCAGCGTGCCGACATTGTTTTTGGTGTCGGCGTCGTGGTCGTGGATCTCGTAGCTGTCGAAAACAAGAGCAGGGTCATTCTCGCCCTCGCGCGTGAGTTGGCGTTCGCCGGCCTCAAAACTGGTGAGGGCTGTACTGTTCCCCGCATAGTCGTCCACCTGCCACTCGCCCTCGGTGCCCTCGCGCGCCATGTCGCACACCAGCTCGACAATGACGCGCTGGTCCTGCCGGTCTTTCGCGGGGCCGTCCAGCGGGTACCGGCCGCCCTGCAGCACCAGCCGCACGCCTTCCTTTTTTTCCTCTTTCTCTTTCGATTCTGTCCGCAACCGCGTCACCTGGTGGTCCAGGTTGCCGCCGCCCTGGTTCGCCAGGTTGCCCGCCAGCGGAATCACCTGGCCAATGCCCGATGTCGCGCCGTCGCCATTATCTGTAGTGCTGCGCCACCGCCGGATCGCGCACGCCCAGCTGCCGTTGGGACACTCGTCGCCCTTGGGCACGTCGCCCTTGCGCTTCAGGGGCCCGCACAGGTCCAGCGTGTACGTCGTGTTCTGCTCCGTCGGCGGCGTGTGCTGCACGGTGACGACCGAGTGTGGCCCACGCAGGGGGCTGACGTCAAAGCGCACGCCGTCGGCCACGATGCGGTCGCACGCGAGCATGGCCGCGACGGGCTGCGCCGCCACGAGGGCGAGCGTGAGGCCGAGAAGCATCGGCATCGGCGTCGACTGTGTCGGGTCCAAGGACAAACGCATTTTTGTTTTCGTATTGTTGAGTCGAAAGTCGTAGATGGTTCAAAAAGTTGGGCGACGTCCGGATGGCCGGTATCGTTGGGCGCAGGTAGGTAAGTCTCTCAGTTCCGCTGCTCAAAAACAACAGAAACGGAAATAATTCCGAAAGTAACCCGTTGAAACGTTCTGGACAAGCCAGATGATGCTGTGATAGAAGAGATGTTGGATTTGTCAGTGACAAAGCAAAGCAGGCAAGCAGGCAAGCAGGCAAGCAGGACGATGGAAGACGGAAGGTGGCTGTCTGTGGGTCCAACTGGGTGGCTACGAAGCTCCCGATCGGGCCAAGCGCGGGATGCCCCATTCCGTCATAGTTGCAATCACGTGCCAGGCAGCTGGAATAAATACTAGATATTAACTGATAAACTGAGCATGACGCTGAACTATTACGAGCAAACCACTCGGGCAGAACAAAAGAAGCACGACTAGCTAGACAAACGAAATAAACGAGTGCGCGATGGGGCAGCTGCCACATTAGACAAAAGAAAAACAATGAGCGAACGGCAAACAAATACCAAGGAGCTATGCAAGACAAAAGACAGGGAGACAGAAACGAAAGAGAGACAAAGTAATGATTACAGAATACAGTGGAGACACCAGGCACTACGACTGGCTGGCAAGGAAGTTGGCGGCCTAGAAAGTGGTTAGTTAGCAGTCGTACAGTAAGTGCTCGGTCAAATTACTCACCCGCTCGACGTTGTAGTCGTATTTCTCCAGCGCGCTCAGCGCCGTCGCCCGCGGGTAGCCCATCGATGTCAGGCGCTGCAGCGTCGGGTCGTCCGTCGTCGTGCTCTCCTCCGGCTGGGCGGTGTTGTCGGCAGCCGCAGCCGTCGTCGCCGGGACAGCAGTCGCCGTCGCCGGCTTCGGGTCCTCCGTGCCGAGCGAGAACCAGTCCGTGCTGTCAGTCGGCCCCGCCTTGGCGGCCGAGCCGGTCGCGCCGCCAGCCGAGCCCGACGTGCCGCCCAGCGAAAAGTCAAAGCCCGTGTCCATCGGCTTGCCGACTGGCGAGTTGAACGCTGACTGGAAGTCGTCCAGGCCCGACCGGCTGATGTTGGCAAACTCCTCGTCACCCGAGCCCTCGCGTGCCTCCTCCAGACCGTCAAAGTCGTCCAGGTCGTCAAACGACGTGTTGTCAAACGATGTCGTTGCCGTCGCCGTCGTCGAGGCCGCAGCCGTCGTAGTCGTCGTCGCCGGTGCTCCCGACGCCGCAAAAATATCGTCCATCGTGCTCGCGGCCACCGGCGTCGTCTTGGCCAGCGCCGGCGATGTGGCCGTCGGCGTCGCACTCTCCGCAACGCTGCGGCTGTTGGTCTCCCCGGCCGTCGGCGGTGACGCCGGCGCAAAGTCGTCGTCGAACCCGCCGTTGTCGCTCTCCGAGTCCGAATCCTCATGGGTCAGCACCGCAATCGGGGGGAACTCGGCATCCACGCCGCCCGACGGCTGCTCCGCCTCGGCCGCCGGCGCAAACACGTCCGTCGCCGCCCCGGTCGCCGCCACCGGTGTCTTCACCTCAAACGCGTCGTCGAACCCGTCGCCGCCCGCATCGCCCGAACGCGCCGCCTTGAAGCTCGCAAACGCCGACTCAAAGTCCTCCTTCGCCTTGTCCGTGTTGTTGTCCAGGTTCGAGAACGGGTCCGACAGGCTGTCGTTCTTGCCGTGGCCCTGCGTCCAGTCCGCCTTGGGCTCGTCATCGGCAGGGGCCGCCTCGTGCGCCGCAAATGCAGCACCAGCAAGACCAGCAGCACCAGCCGTTGCGGCAACAGCACCAGCCACCTCCGCAGCCGGCACGCCCTTGGCGGATGCCTCCGGCGAAGGTGCCGCGTGGATCGCTGCCGCAGCGGGCGCCGGGGACGTAGTCGTAGAGGGCACCGCCACACTAGCCGCAGGCGACGCACCATGTACCGGCGTCTCCGTGGCAGCAGCAATCGGCCAGCTGGGCGACGGCGTCGCCGTCTCCGACGTAGGTGCCGTCACAGCCGAGAACGTCGACGACGCCGTGGATGCACCCGTGAACTGCGGCGTCACCGCTGCCGGCGCGGCGGCCGAGTGACCCGTAGGACCAAACACGTCGTCAAACGACCTGTCCGCATACCCCGCCTTGGACGGCGGCGCAGGCGTCGAGCTCGGGCTGGGCGACGAGAACACACCCATCAGGTCGGAGCTGCCCGTGCGTCTGAAAAACGGGTTGGTGCCCGACGCCGAGCCAGCTGACGGGCTCACCGCCGCCGATCCGGTGCTCGGCACGGCGCTGGCCGACTGGATCTGCCGGCTCAGGTCCTGGTTCTGGCGCGTCAGGTCCGCCGCCTCCGCCTTGAGCTTGTCGCGCTCGCTCTCGCCCAGCGACAGCTGTTTCCGATTGATGGCCACAATGCCCTTTTGCTGCCGCGCCTCCGACTTGAGCTTCTCAATCTGCGGCTTGATCTGGTTCACCTCGGCCGTCACCACCTTGAGCCGCTCCTTGAGGCTGCTGTTCTCCTGCTGGTCCGCCGTCAGCGCCGCAATCGTCGTCTGGTGCTGCGTCTGCAGCTCCCGCAGCGACGTCTCCAGCCCCGTCACCTCCACCTGCAGCTTGGTCGTCTCCGCCTTGCTCGTCTTGAGCTGCTCCTCCAGAGCACGCACGTCGCGCGCCTCCTTTTCATACATGGCGCGCAGCTGTGCCAGCCGCTGCTCAAAGTTCTTCTTTTGCGAGCTCGTCTGCCCCAGCTCCGCCTGCAGGTTCGACCGGTTCGCAGATGTCTCCTGCACATGCTTGGACAGCGACCCAATCTGGTTCGACAGGTTCGCCAGCTCCGCCGTGTCGTTGGACAGGTTGCGGCTGGCCTCGCCGTCGTCGCCGCCCAGGAGGTCGCTCTGTGCCGGGATGGGCGCATGCACCGGCGGCGTGCTGATCCCAAAGTTCTGCGGCGGCGTCGGCACTGCCTTGATCTGCGCGGCAGCGCCGGGCGCAGACCCGCTTGAGTCGCCCGTCGCCTGCGCCGTCAGCGTGCGCCCAAAGGCCGATGACGGCACAAACGGCTTGTACGCCGTCGGGTGTGCGTGGCTGGCGGGCGACCGCGCCGGCGAGCTAGGCTGCACAGGGCTCGTGCTGCCGCCAAAGGGATCGCTCAATGGCGCAGCAGCAACAGCAGCCGGCGCAGTGCTGGCAGGCGCCGCCGACAGAGCGGACATTGACGGAGTCGAGCTGGACGGGGCCGAGTCGAGGCCAAACAGGTCGTCCATGGCGGACGCGGGATGCGGCTTGGCCGGCGGCGGCGCCACGGCCACGGGGGCGGCCACGGGCGGGCTGGTCGGCCGCTGTTGCGGCAGCGGCGGCGCGGAGCGCATGCTCGGCGGCACAAGGTTCGCCGGCAGCTTGTCGGGCAGCGGGCCACCGGCCTGGCGCTGCTGCTGGATAAGATGCAGAGCCACGGCAAACGTGTCGCTGGTCAAAATGCCCTCCGACTTGACGTCAGCCAGGTCCCAGATCTGGGCCAGCACATTGTCGTCGAGGCCGGAACGCTGCAAAAACGGAACCGCCTGCTCGCCCGTCACGACGCCCTTCTTGAGCTTGTCCAGGTCCTGGAAAACAATGTCCATACGTGCTTTCTCGGCCGGCGTGATGATCCACTCGGGGCCACCCACGGGTGCGGGCACGGGCGCAGGCACGGGCGCAGCGGTGGGGAGTGGGGGTGCCGGGCGCGCGTGGGCGCTGCCGGTGAAGTTGGGCGCGGGGGGCGGCGGCCGCATGCCCGTCATCTGGCGTGCCACGGTCGGCGGCGGCGGCGCAATGCCACCGGCACCAAAACCACCCGCAACAGGGCTCGACGGGCTGGCAGCACCAGGCCGGATGGGGGCACTGGCACCGGCGCCGCCGCGGGTGGCTGCGTCGTACAGCGCGGCCGGCAGAATGGTCGGGAGAGAGCGCATGGCACCGGCCTTGAACGATGTCAACAGGTGCATAGCAATGACAAACTCGGTCTGGACGAGCGCGCCGCGCTGCTCCGTGTCGGCCAGCTGCCAGATACGCCCCAGCACGTCCACGCTGAGCCCCGACTTCTCAAAGATGCGCTTCGACGCCTCGCCCGACAGCACGGGCTCGCCGTGTGCCTGGTCCTGGAAGACGCGGGCGTACTGGGCAGCGCGTTCCATGGACAGGGGCGGGATCCGTGCTGCCCCGGTGCCTTGTGCCGACAGCGGTGCGCCAACGCCGCTGCCCGTGCCTTGTGCAGAGAGCGTGCCCGTCGGCTGAGGGTGAAGGGGGGTGATCGTGACGCCGTCGAACCGGGGAATCGGGCCCTGGGACAATGCGAGCGTGGCCGTTGGCTCCTTGTTGGCTTGCGCGTGGCCGATGAGGCGCAGGGCGACGCTGAAGCCGGCGGGTGTCAGGAAGCCGCGGTTTTCCCGGTCGGCAATTTGCCAAATCTATTGTGTTAGTGATGCGAGAACGACCGAGCAGCCATCGCGGACATACCTCGCCGAGCAGGCGCGCATTCAGCCGGGTCTTTTCAAAGAACTTGACGGCCGCCTCGCCCATCACAATGCCGACATTGTCGGGGTCGGCCTGGCGAAAGAGCTGGCCATAGACGTGTCTCTCCTCGGGCGAGAGGTTGAGGTCTACAATAGAAGGGGGAATTGTCAGCATTGTCGTGTCGTTGTCTGTCTGTATTTTGCGGCATCGGGGACTCACTCTCGCCGGAGTCTCCGGGAGCCATTTTGTCAAAGGGGGTGCGTTCAAAGCTCGGGGATGCGATGTTGACTGTCGGGCTAGGCTGCACGATTATCGAAGAGGTCGAGATGACGGGCTAAAAAAGGATGGCGTTTCCTGGGAAAGCTGGCCACGATGCGATTTGGGGGGGGGACTTGTGGGTGAGGGAGGTGTGCGCAAGGCTCGGTGGCAGAATCAAGAAGAAAGCAACGAACGGGGGAACAGCAGCGAGTGGATGGCGTCCAGCGGGAAGCACTCCAGGTTCGGGGGGCTGGGGGTCGCTGGTGGTCGCTGGTGGTCCAGCAACAAGGGTGCCCGTATGGTACTTGGTGTTCCCTAGTGCGAGGTCTAGTTTAAGGGATTAGGCGCCTGAGTGGCAACGTGCACCCGGCCGTCCCGCTTTGACGGATGTTGTAAGCGGCTGACAGCTGACAGACAGCAAGATCAAAACGGCTCTGGACAAAGGAAAATACGAGTAATGATGTCGCAGATGGATGAATCCGTGATTCAGTCGCTTTGTTGCTTTCGGGGTGATGCTTTTGGTTTTTGGCTTGGTGGCCGGCTGCTAGCGTATTCGTGCTAATCTGTAGTACGAGTTCGTAGCAAATTGCAACAGCAGAACAAGATCGGAAGTGTCGCCGTCGCTGTTGCACGATGATGGCGGATGGAATGTTGAGACTGGCGATGTTCCGTCAGTGAAAAAGGGGGAAGAGGAGGGAAATACCGAATATGTACTTGTAGTCGTACTGCCTGTCGTACCTGTCGCTCCTTCCTTCATTACGCAGGTCATATCTGACAGGAAGGAGCTCAACACGACATGTTACATAATCGCTACACCAGAGTTCTTTGACAGAAAGAGCAACAGCACTGATATATCACACAATAAATGTTCGTGATAGTCAGTGTTCGACAAGATGCACAATTTACAAGCACGCAAATCACAACCCATAGATAAGGCGAGAAATAAGCGACGGCGGGCCGCCATTGCCAATCTGTATGTCTTTCTTCACCATTACGAACAAAGCTATAAGAAACCAAAACACGAAAAAGGGAGAATAAAATTAAAAGAAAAAAAGGAGGAAAAAAAGGAGAAGAAAACTCGCCGGCCTCCATCCGCTTGCAAACACAAAAGACAGCGACAGCCGCGCAACGGCGCGTCTAGTACTCGGCCTCGGTGCCCTCGTCGGCCTCAAGCGAATCAGTGGCCACCTCCTCGTAGTCGCGCTCCAGGGCAGCCAGGTCCTCGCGGGCCTCGGAGAACTCGCCCTCCTCCATGCCCTCACCGACGTACCAGTGCACAAAGGCACGCTTCGAGTACATGAGGTCGAACTTGGCCGACAAAGCGGACCACGCCTCGGCAATGGCCGTGGTGTTGGACAGCATGCACCTGTGGGGTTAGTACCGGATAATCTTGGAGATTTTTCAAAGATAGAAGGGAAAACATACACTGCGCGGTTGACCTTGGCCAGGTCGCCGTTGGGGACCTGCTGGGGCGGCTGGAAGCAAATACCCAGCTTGAAGCCGGTCGGGCACCAGTCGACAAACTGGATAGTGCGCTTGGTCTTGAGCGTGGCGACGGCGGCGTGGGCGTCCTTGGGCACAACGTCACCGCGGTACAGCAGGCACGTGGCCATGTACTTGCCGTGGCGCGGGTCGCACTTGACCATCTGGTTGTTGGGCTCGAAGCAGGACATGGTCATCTCCTGGACCGAGTTGGCCTCGTGGGCGGCCTTGGCAGCCGAGACCACGGGGGCGTAGGCGACCAGCGGGAAGTGGATGCGCGGGTAGGGCACCAGGTTGGTCTGGAACTCGTTGAGATCGACGTTGAGCGAGCCGTCGAAGCGCAGCGACGCCGTGATGCTCGAGACGACCTGGGCGATCAGGCGGTTGAGGTTCTCGTAGTTGGGGCGCTCCAGGCCCAGGTTGCGGCGGCAAATGTCGTAGATGGCCTCGTTGTCCACCATGAACGAGCAGTCGGCGTGCTCCAGCGTCGTGTGCGTGGTCAGGATCGAGTTGTAGGGCTCAACCACCGACGTCGCCGTCTGGGGGGCCGGGTACACGCAGAACTCGAGCTTGCTCTTCTTGCCGTAGTCGACCGACAGACGCTCCATCAGCAGCGCACCGAAGCCGGAGCCGGTACCACCGCCAAACGAGTGGAAGACCAGGAAGCCCTGGAGGCCGGCGCAGCCGTCGGCGACGCGCCGCACGCGGTCCAGGACCTGGTCGATCAGCTCCTTGCCCACGGTGTAGTGGCCACGAGCGTAGTTGTTGGACGCATCCTCCTTGCCGGTGATCATCTGCTCGGGGTGGAACAGGCTGCGGTAGGCACCGGTGCGGACCTCATCGACGACGTTGGGCTCGAGATCGCAGTAGATCGTGCGGGGCACGTACTTGCCGTTGCCTGGAGGTTGGGAGTTAGCATGGCGCGCGGGACGTTGGAGGATGCAGGCGGTGATGCCATACCGGTCTCGGTGAAGAAGGTGCTGAAACCGTGGTCGGGGTCGGCAGCCTTGCGCTCATCGGTCAGGAAACCATCGGGCTAGCGCGTGAGTTAGTGTCAAGCATTCGTGGCAAGGAACGGGGGTGGGACGCGTGCATACCTGGATGCCGTGCTCAAGGCAGTAAAGCTGAGGATGGGGTTAGTGGCTGCTCAAGCTTGAAGTTGTCGGCGTCGGTGTTGTCCCGGACAGGGCGACGACCGCTATGAGGACGCTGGAGCGTGAACCTACCTCCCAGCACGAGTTGGCGATCTGGCAACCGGCCTGGCCGACTGTAAGACAGCTGTTAGCAGATATCCTGGGAAGCGTGTAGGACGCGAAAGGCGGTCTGTGCCATGCCGGCAAAAGAAGAGGGGGACGACGGTGATATTGATATTATTGCGATGCCACTGCAGGCAGCATCATGACTAGCTGGTATCTGGAGATGTGGCAGCAAGCACTGGCAAGGAGTCCAGACCAGACAAGCAGGCAGACTTCCAAACTGCCAGACGCGCACATATCATGCAGTTCATGGATATGGCCTGCAGCAGGGAGGCCAAGGGCGAAGGAAACGGTACGCAACAACAACAACGTGCAAACAAAGACGCAAAGGGGACACGTACCATTGATGCTAATGATCTCACGCATGTTGGCGGATGTGTGTACAAGGTGCAAGACGAAACAAACGGTCGACGGTCAAGAGGATGCGTGGTAGGAGTCGGGTCGGGTTGGGAGAAAGGTTGGAAAAGAGGTAGGTTGTTTTGCAGGAGGACTAGGTTTTCAGAGGGGAGCGGTGGCCGGTTTTTCGGGGTTTTGGGTGTTGGCCACGCCGTGTTTTCGCCATTTTACTTGCTATATAATTAATTGGGCTCCCCTTAATTAAAATTTGGTGTGCTGTCTCCTTATGGGCGTAGTGGACGTGTCGCTGCGTTTAATTCTAATAGCACTTTTAATTAGGATATTGCGATTAGAGGTACATCTGCACCCAATTTGGATGGGGGAGAGGGGGGGGGAGCCGGCAAGAGGGGACATTCTCTCATCCCTTGTCTCTACTTCTCTACTTCTCTACTTCCTCGGACTCTTTTTACCAACGGAGAACTGGCGTATTACCGACTGGTCGCTGATGCGGTGAGCGTATCGTACCTTGCACAGGGCCTGAGGCACAGGTGGGGCTGCAGCAGGAGCGTGCAGCGTGCAGGAAGGAAGAGAAAAGCTGCCTGCCTGCGCCTGCCTGTGCCTGCCTGCAACCTGCAGTTTGTTGACAAGCGCGTTTGCGTTCCCGGGGGGGGGGGGGAAGGTGCAGATGGCCCGCCTGCCTGGAGCTTGCCATCTTTTGTCCCATTGTTCGCAAAGCTGCTGCTGCTGATAAATTGCTGTGGGATAACCGCTAATTTATGGGTTGACCAACCAGAAGGCGCGTCGGCCGGGGAAACAATAGGGGCAGCGCCACCCGCAGCCCATCGACCCCATAAAAAACCCGTACACGGGCCGCAGATTGGCAGAAACACGCGAGCGCGAGTAAACAAAAGTCGTTGCCGCTAGAGTCACCGCAGGCAGGCGAGGCGACGGCAGAGGCGTGCAGTCACCGTACAGAGTCACCGCGCAGCGCGGCGCACACCGCTTTCTGTGTTTACTCTGTACGATACTCGTACTCGTAGGAATGTAGTGGGGCCATAACATTTTGTAAGTTTACATAATCAACACCAACAAGTGCATCAGACTTTATCATCAACTTTGATATCACGACTTTCCAAACAACGACAATTGAAACAAATATACACATATTAAAAAACAAATGCAATAAGCAACAACACCCACGACTCCTCTACAGATACAACGACTGTGCCGCCACAATGCCGCGCTTAATCTTCTCGAGGCTCTGCTCAAACTTTTTCGTAATGTCCTCGCTGCCCATGACCTTGCCGGCCTCGGCCATCTGGCGCAGCAGCTCCTCGAGCCGGCGGAACAGGCGCACGAGGGAGCCCTCGTAGGCGTTTGTCATTTTGCTGTTGGTTAGTGGGATGTATAAAAGGAGGGAGAGAGTAAAAAGAGAGAAAAAACATACCAAATCTCGGCAAACGACGCTCCCTTGGCCCACGCCAGCACCGTCTCCATCAGCTGCCACTTGAGACTCGCAACGTACTCCTCCTCGTTGACGTCGAGCTTGCTCTCCTGGCTGACCTTGGCAATGACCTTGGCCTGCGCCTTGATCTCGCGCAGCGGCTTGGCCAGGTCCTCTTTCAGATCGGGAGCCTCGACCTTTTCGTCAAACAAGAAACACGTCATGACGGCGGCGACGACCTCGGGCGACAGATCGTTGAAGAAACGGTTAAACAACAACTCCGACAGTAGCAGCTCGTGGCCCTCGGTGGACGAGATCTGGCAGGCGACGCGGGCCTTGAGCTGGACGACGTCGTCCTCGTTGATAAAGCCCAAGCGCCGCAGCACCGTCTTGCGCGACTTGAGCTCGTCGAGCTGCGCAATGCTGTGCGCCTGCGCAATGGCCTTTTTCTTCTCCTTGATCTTGTCGCCCAGCGCCGTCTTGGTGTGGTACTTGTCCCACAGCTCGGGCAGGATGGGCGATCCGTGCAGCGGGTTGGCCAGCAGCTTGGACTCGAGCACCTCGATCTTGCGGATCAGCTTCTTAAACGACTCGTCGGCAATCTTCATGTTCTCAATCGGGTCCAGCGTCGGGATGCCGTCGGGGAAGCGCCGCTGCACCTCGCGGATCACCTTGCCGGTGCGGTCCTTGCTGGGCTTCTTGGTGACGTTGTCCGGCATGAAGATGCGCAGCTTGCTCATAGCCACGACGCACGACAGCAGGCACGGCACAATCTCGACACGCGCGTCCGACAGGTTGCCCTCGTCGTTCTTCTTGTTGCTCTTGGCGTCGTCCGTGTTGCTGTCGTCGCTCGCCGCCGCGCTCGCACTGCTGCCCGTCCACGGCACGGCCCCGGGGGCAATCGGACCCATGGGAAAACCGGGAGCGATGCTCTGCGCACTATTCTTGTCGGAGATGAACAGCGCAACGTCGACGGCGTACGAGTCCTGCGGCGCCACCTCGGCCTCGCCGCGCTTGGGTGCACGCCGCTGCGAGAAGCTCAGCACGGCGCCCCAGCCAAAGTCCTCGCCGGCGGGCGTCTTGATGTGGACCAGACGGCCGGGCTGCAAAAAGGGCAGGCAGTAGCTCGGGTGCTGCATGACAACGACCATGTCCTTGCGGTACTCCTCTATGAGCTGCCGCAGCTTGTAGTACTCCTTGACGGTGTTCTCGTCGGCGATGATGGTGTTGTCGCGCTCGTGCTGCAGGGCCATGAGCTCCTTTTCCAGGGCCGGCACGCTCGACGCGTTTTGGAACTGGAAGAAGCAGCGCTCCAGCATGTACTCGGGCGAAACGGTCTCGATGCGCTGCAGGTTCAGGATCATGTTGTAGCCCAGGTGAAAGGCCGAGTTGAGGCGGTCCTGCTTGCCGGCCACAATGCCTTTTGCCGTCTCGGGCTCGAGCTTGTCGTCGACCATCATGATGACGATACCGCGGTCGTCGAGACCACGCCGACCAGCCCGGCCCGACATTTGAATGTACTCGGACGACGTCAGCGGCCGCGTCGACACGCCGTCAAACTTGCGCACCTGCGTGAAGACGACGGTGCGCGCCGGCATGTTGAGGCCGATGGAGAAGGTCTCGGTGGCAAACAGCACCTTGATCAAGTTCTCCTGGAACAGAATCTCGACGATTTCCTTGAGAATGGGCAGCAGGCCCGAGTGGTGCACACCGATGCCCTTGCGCAGCAGCGGCAGCAGGTGTGTGATCTGCGACAGCTCGCGGTCGGCCTCGGACAGCGTGTCAATGGCATTCTCAAAGACGCGCGTGACCAGAGCCTGCTCCGAGTCGTTGTTGAAGTTCATGCCCGAGATCTTGAGAGCGAGCATCTCGCACTCGCGCTTGCTGAAGTTGAACACAATGACCGGGTGGAAGTTCTTTTTCATAATCATGCGGATGATCTTGTAAATGTCTGATGTGGCCTCGTTGCCGCCGCCGCCCTTGTTGATTTTCTTGTTCTTGCCGCGGCCCTTGAGCTTGGCGTCGGGGTCGGCCGGGTTGGCGCCGCGGTTCTGCTCGACCAGCGCCATGGCCTTGTTGAAGTTGGCCTCCTTGAACACGCCGCGCTCGTCCACCACCAGCAGGATGCCGTCGCCGCCGGCCGGGAAGCAGTAGTTTTGCAGCGGCGTCGGCCGGAAGTCGGTGTAGACGACGTGGCACGCCTGGCGATGGATCTTGGCAATCCACTCGGCAAACTGGAACGCGTTGGGGATCGTGGCCGACAAGAACACGTAGCGCACCTTGTCGGGCAGCAGGATGATGGTCTCCTCCCACACGACACCACGCGACTTGTCGCGCAGGTAGTGAATCTCGTCAAAGACGACCCAGGCCACCTCGCGCATGATCTCGGAGCCGCGGTACAGCATGGACCGCAAGATCTCCGTGGTCATGACGAGGCAGCTGGCCGTCGGGTTGATGGTGACGTCGCCGGTCATGAGGCCGACATCGCCAAACTCGGCCTGAAAATCGCGGAATTTCTGGTTGCTCAGCGCCTTGATGGGGCTCGTGTAGATGACGCGCTGGTTGCGCTTGAAGCACTGCGCAATGGCGTACTCGGCCACGACTGTCTTGCCCGCGCTCGTGTGCGCCGACACCAGCACGCTCTCCTCGCGCTCAATCGACGCAATCGACAGGCTCTGGAACGGGTCGAGGGCAAACGGGTAGCTGCGGGCGGGCTCGGCGGGCGCCTTGTGCTCGGACAGCGGGATGTATTCGTAGTTGAGGTCGGGCGGCAGCGCCACCTGGTGCTGGATGTTGTGCTGCAGCACCAGCGACTCGCTGTCCTTTTGGGCGGCAAAGCCCGCGGCCGTCGCCAGCTCGCGCGACTCGGCCGTCTCAAAGGTGTCGGTCAGCACGGGCTCGGCCTCGGCCTCCTTCTTACGGCGCTTGGTCTGCGTGTCCGAGTCGTCGACCGACGCGTCCTCGGCTGCCGACACGTCTGCGTCGTGCGACGCCTCGTGCACGAGCGCCGGCGGTGCTGCCTTGGCCTTGTTGTCGTCAACGGCCTTGTCACCGGCTGCCTTGCGCTTGCGGCTGCTGTCGGCCGGCGCCGGCGACTCGTCCTGCCGCGGCCGCGACACGACGGCCGGGTTCTCAAACGAGTCGAAGAGGTCGTCGATATCCATTTGGGAGGTGTTGCCGCACGGGGCGGTCGAACGATGGGTTGTGTCGATGTTTTGGGTCGGTGTTTTGGAAGTGATGGTATTTGGTGGCAAATCTGAAGATCAGGTAGCCTGTTGGCCTGAAAAGGCTACTGCAGCGGGAATGTGTAGCCCACTCCCCTGCGTCTTGATACTCGTCGACGATACAAAACCGCCTGTTGACAAGTAAACCGGCTCAATCGACACTCGCAAAAAGACGAGATGCTGATTGAGGATGGGAAAGAAAATCCAGGATTTCGCACGGCAGAAAAAAATCGGGGAACTATGCGAAATTCTGCCAGCGCGCTGGTACGGCGAGTACGAGTACTCCGTACAGGCGGTGACAGGGCCATGTGACCCGGCACGGGCGCACAGTGCCGCACTGTCCGTGCGAGCCGGAAAAACATGGGAACTTCCTTCTCTCACGCCACCACGGGCCATTGGGGGAAAAACGAGCTGTTTTGACTTGCTTCTACCAGACCATTACCATCACCACCACCACCAACACTACCGCACCGTCCAGACCATCACCACTCCAAGGTTGGTGATTCCCCCTGTTCTGTTCTGCAATTGAGCTTGAACCTTTTGAACCGTCGACCCAACTCGTTCGAACCCGGCCGCCCGCTCGCCCGCTCGCCCGGCCCGAACCCGTCTACCTCCGAACAGCTCGCTAACCCTCGCCTAGATGCTTTCCCGCGCCGCTGTCCGCTCGACGCAGGCCGTCGGCCGCCGTGCCTTCCACTCGACGCCCGCGCGCATGAGCTCGCCCTACCACTACCCCGAGGGCCCGTACTCCAACCTGCCCTTCAACCCCAAGAAGAAGTGGTTTGGCGTCGGCTACTGGGGTGCCATGGCCACCTTTTTCTTTGCCCCTGCCGGCATTGCTGGTGAGTTTGTTGGATTTATAGAGTGTATGTGACGTTACTGACATGCTTGCAGTCTGGCAGACGTACAAGCCGAAATAAACGGCTCGCCTTTTGGTGGTCTCGTGGCTGCTGATGACGAAGGGAGATTGAGTTGCGAGCGGTGGATTCAACTGTGTACATACGATAGACTGTACAGCTATATACAGGTGTCGAGTATCAATTTGTGCAGACTGTAGACTAAAGTGTGAAGTATGAATTAAACAAGCTGTCGTTGTGACAAGACTGTATGGTATCAGCCATGTATCAAGCGTGGTGTCGAGCGTCATACGAAGCGTGTTCAAGCGTGATGCAAAGGCCCGTCTTTCATAGAATCTATTCATTTACTTTTGAGCGTGTGATATACATAATGCGTAGCAGAATGGCTGAAGCAGACGCGAAAGAGGCGCATACTTGTGATTCCAGTATGCATCGTCGGATGACTAAGCTTTAAACGACTGCCGCCCCAGACTGCCCATGACGGTGGCGTCGCTGCTCGGCGGCGAGCCGTCCCAGGGCTCCGGCTCGTCGGCCAAGTCGGTGTAGTGGTAGCGCGGGTGCTTGAGGATGCGGTGCAAGAACGCAATGGAGAAGTCGGCGTCCTCCTCGGTCATGTCCCAGCGCAGCGTCAGCGAGTTGTAGGCCTTGAAGACCATTTCGGGCGTGCTGCATCGGCTGAAAGCCCGCAGCGACCAGCGCATCATCCAGCGGCTGATGTAGAGCCCTTCGACCTTGTCGTCGAGGGCGCGCAAAAACGCCGCCCAGATGCCGCGCAGCCGACGCTCGCTCCACATGCTGCGGGTGCCCGGCCGGCCACCGTGGATGGCAAAACCCTTGAAGAGGGCAAGAAAGATGGAGCCGTGCAGGGGGATGCGCAGCAGCTTCATGTCGTTGAGGTAGCGCACGACAGCCGTCAGGTTGCCGACGCGCACGGCGTGGTGGACGACGAGGATGCGGTAGGTGCCGAGGTCGGGCCGCGTGGGCACGAGGAACTGGTAGCGCTCGCGCAGGCCGGCGTCGTGGCGGCTGACGCGGGCCAGCATGGTCAGGACGTCGGTCATGAGCTTGAAGCTGGCGAAGTTGGGCGTCTCGGCGCCGAGGGGCACGACGGCGTCAAACGTGTCGGTGTCGTTGTCGTCTTCCCGCTTCCTCCCGCCACCCCGCCGGTACTTGTCAAACATGGTGCGGTAGACACGCTCGGCAGCGTCCTCCTCGCCGGATCGCAGAAAACCGACAATGACGCAGTTGAGCACGACCACGTCAATCATCTCGCCGGCCAGCACCATCTCGCGGTAGGCGGCGCGCACGCCGTCGGCGTCCAGCTTGAGCCCAAACAGGTGGATCAGGCTGACGCTGTGGTAGCGGCTGTAGGCAAAGCCACGCCGTTCCATCTCGAGGTAGATCATCTCGGCCAGGGCAAAGTTGCCGGCTTTCGAGGCCACGTCAAACAGAATGTTAAAAGTCACATCATTCGCCTTGATGCCGACGTCGCGCTCCATCTCGCGCCACAGCTGCATGGCCGCCTCCATCTCCGTCGTCGTCGTTGTCGCGTCGCCCACGTACCGCCCGGCAAACGACATGGCCGCATTCCACTCGGCGCGCCACAGCGGCAGGCCGCACTCGCGCGCGTCGGCCACGACGGCAAAGAACCGCAGCATCGCGTCCACGCTCTTTTTCTCCACCATGCCCAGCGCTTTAAACAGCCGGTGCCGCAGCGTAAACGGGATCACGGCCATGCGTGCTGGTCCGGGCAGCTGCCGGTAGTGCTCGTACACCTGGGCCGCGCTCATCTTGTGCGGGTTGTGCAGCCGTCGCCACACGGCGTGGTTGAGCGCGTGCACCGCGTTGCGCACGTGCTCGTCGGCGTCGTCCAGGTCGGCCCACGTCGGGCGGCCCGCTTCTTCGTCGTCGTCATAGTTACCGCCTCCGTGGCCGTTGTGGCCGTTGTGGCCGCCGTTGCCTCTGTCTCCACCTTTATGACCAGGCGGCGTGGCTTTGACCAGCAGCTGCGGCTCGGCAGCCGTGGCATACCGCCGCATGTACGGGTCGCGGATGTACTCGAGGTGCGCGTCGACCGTGTCGCCGTCTTCGGGCGGGTCGACAAACGCAAGCAGATCCTCTTGCGTCTGCACGCGCCGGCGTGGCCGCACGGGTTCGTCATCACCGCCGGGAACAGCTGCAAAGGAACGTGGGTCGGATTCCGGTTCAGGTGCGGCGGCGGCGGCGGCGGCAGCACTGTGCACGGAGTAAGGCCGTCGCGGTGGCGGCACCACTGCAGAAAAGGTGCGTATCTTGTTGTACGTTTGGGCGTCGTTGAAACATTGGGCCGGCCCGCGCACGTGTGCTGTCGTCCTCCGGGCCGCCTTCCATGCCGGACACAGCATCGGCAGCAGCGTTCCCGAAGCCGGGTCCACCACGCCCGCTCCGGCAACCCCGGCCAAGATCCATGTGCTGAAACACGGCATGCCATTGTGCCGCAGCCCGTGCTGCTGCTTCTTTGGAGTCAGGCACGGCACGGGGACGCGGCGGCGCGGGGTGGCCGGGTGGGAGGCGGAGGAGCAGGTAGAGGAGGAAGAGGAGTTGGAGGAGGGGCGCGGCAGCCCGGAGGACAGTACTACGCCGCAAACCGGCCGGTCGAGGCGCCGTGGTGTTTTCATGGGTTGGCCAGCATTGTGGCCCCTTGTCGTGGGGGGAGGGAGGAGGGGAGGAGAAAGCGGTCGGCGGCGGCGGGGGTCGGGGGGCGGCCGCAATGCTGTCTGTCTGCTGTCGAGGGTCGGCGTCGTCAAAAGAGCTCTATTGTGAGAAAAAATACCACTTACGGGCCGAACAGCCCCTGTAGGTAAATATGGGGCCGTCTTCTCAGTTGTTCTCAGGTATTTTCGGGTATGTTCAGCAGCCGTTATCTTATCGTACGCACTAGAGCCCGTCAGTTAGGCGCATATTTGGGGGTTAGTGGGTTTTATGCGGCTACCGGGTGCTGAAAAAATAACGACATCGGCTCACGAGGGACATCTACGGCGAGGCCCACGACACCGACGCCGCCGCCTTCTCTTTGCTTTATTGTGTATTTTCTTTTTTCTTTTTATTTATCCACAAAATGGTCCGCCTATTCCGGGCTTCCCGCCTTGGGCAGGTCGTGCGCGAGAGCCTCGGGTCGCAGACGGTCAACCGCGTCATCGAGGTGCCGCCGCCGTGGCTGGACGTCGTCGAGCGCATCCCGCCGGCCGAGATCCTCGTGCGCACCGTGCCCGCACAGCACCACGCGCCGCACAAGGGCATGCGCAAGCCCAAAAACACCTACCGCCCGCAGCGCATCGTCTACGAGGAGGACGAGCTGCGGCAGACCTTTTTCCGCGACCACCCGTGGGAGCTGGCACGGCCGCGTGTCATTCTCGAGACGGACGGCAAGGACTACCAGCGGGTGGACTGGAGCAAGGGGCTGCGGCAGCCGGGTATTCCGGTGACTGGCGAGAGGTGGGTTTCCCTTTGCATGCAGATGCTGTGATACTCTGATGCTGTGATGCTTCACGGAGCATATTTGATGAACATGCTGACTAATGATTGACAGCGTCGTTCAACGCCAACTCTGGCTCATGCACAACGCCATGCTCTCCAAGGACCAGGCCTACGACATTGCCCGGCGCGAGCTGTACACGCTGCGGCACAAGGAGGAGGTCGAGCGCCGCGTCGCGCAGGAAGAGGCCCGCATGGTCGGCGCGTACTTTGGCAAGTCGGCGCTGCAGGTCGGCATGACCATTGAGAACCGCACGTACGAGGGCTGGAAGCGGTATGCCGAGCGCCAGACGGCCAAGATCGAGTCGGCCCGCCAAAAGCAGATTGCGGCCATGAACGTCACGGGCGAGGCGGAAGAGACGCCGGCGGCGGCATAGAGAGGGGGAAAGGGAATACGACAAAGAAACGAGTAAACGAGAAAGGCAAAGCCAAGGCAGAAAGCTTGGGTGTATATTATCAAACAAAACTAACGAAATCTATGCATGCAAGAACCTACTCGTATGCGTGCTGACCGTCCTGCTTACTAAGCCGCAACGACTTGCGGATGCCCAGCAGGTTGCCGTACTTTGTGACGTCGCCGATCCAGCGCTCGCCCGTGGTCCTGGCCAGCTGCTCGTGCTGCACGACAAACAGGTCGGCGATGCGGCTGTAGTAGAACAGCTTGCCCGTCAGGCTGAGCGTGGTGACGTGGGCCCAGGTCTCGACAAAGAGCACGCTGCAGCGGTCGGCCGGCACGACAAAGACCATGCGCAGGAAGAAAGCGACGAGGCAGACGACAAAGCCGGTGCCGGGGCCGTTGGTGATGACTAAGTGTGGGTGGCGGAGCTGTTGCTCCCTCTTTTTAGAGTCTTGCTTCTGCTTCTGCTTCAGCTGCTTTGGCGGCCGCACAAGCGCCTGCACAATGGACAAAGCGCTGCGCATGGCCGAGAACCACGTCGTGTACAGCGGCTGGTGGATGCTTCGGGCCCGCACGACCTCGACGGCGTCCCAGGAGCCACCTTCACCTTCCGGAAAAGCCGTGCTGATAAGCGTCTCGAGCCGGTGGACGGCGTTGGCCGAGTGGGTGTCACCGGACGTAACAATGTAGCGGCGGTGGCTGTTGGGGTCCGGGCGGAACTGCTGCTTGATCATCTCGCACATCTCGCCAGTGTGACCGCCGGACCCGAGCACGTAGACGACGTAGGTGGGCGGCAGCTGGGCATGGTCGGGCACGGGGCCGTGCTTGGCGGCGGTCCAGGCCTGGGCCATCAATGGCTGCCCGCGGCGCGTCAACGACCAGTAGCGGGACTTTTATTAGAATTGTCTGAATAACGCTGGATTGAAGAAATGACTTACTGCAGCAAAAGTGAGGCCGAGAAAAACGACGACGATGCCAAGAATGGCGATGTGTGTAAAAGTCATGGCGGTTGACTTTGCTTTTTTGCTTGCTGATAACTTTTTTTTTTCAGCTTTTGTTTAAAAAAGGTTGAGAAAAGCTCCGTCGTATAAAAAAGCAGCTCAAAAAGCCAGAAAGCCAGAGCCCAGTCTTGTGCAAGCTATTGACTCCCGTATTGTCCTGCACGTCGAGAGGTACTCATAATGAGATGTCGTCCAAGTGAGGTACGTACCGACCCACTTGAGCTCGCTCACCGCCCGGCAGTATACATTGAGCTCGAACGTCGCCGAAACATACGTCAACAAGCAGCAGCAACAATTCATTTGCCAGACACATTTGCATTTGCCAGACAGACACGGCGCGCTTTCGCGTCCCGACATGGTCATCAGCTGCTGTCCCTCTTGCGCTCGGAAATCTGTCCAGGTCCTGCAGCGCCATGGCGATCCTGCGGCGCCCGCGGCTGCTGCGATGTTTCTACTGCAACCAGCGGACGACGACGGCCTACGACGGCAGTCTGCGGCAGTTTCAGTGCCGCAGCTGTGACGCGACCAACTACTTGGATGAGGTGGGCAGGCAATTTATATTTTCTGGCAAATAGTAGCAGTGCTAACGGATAGAATGGCGATATCACCGACCCTCCGGCCTCGACGACGGCCGCCGCGACGACGACGCATTACGCAGCCCCCCCGGATCCGTTTCACGATGGTCGTGGTGCTGATGACGCGCAAGGCGATGGCAGAGGAACGTTTTGCAACACGTGCCTCAAGAACCAGCACTTGTTTGTGGCGTCGCTGGCGCAGTATTTCCCCTCGGACCCCAACGACCCGGAGACGCCCGAGCTGGAGCGGCGGTACTTTGCCTTTCGGCGCGGACTCGAGCAGCGGTATCCGCAGATCTGCGCCGACTGCGAGCCGCGCGTCATGGCGCGCATCCGCGACGCCGACTACACGGCCAAGACGGACCACCTGCGGCGCATGGTGCAGTACAGCCGCGACGTGCGGCGCGTGACGCAGACGACGCCGCTGGACGTTGCGCACCGGCTGGGCCGGTGGCTGTGGTGGACGGCGCTGGTGCTGCAGGTGCTGTGGCAGCTGGGCGTTGTGGGCAGTGGTCTGCTGCCGAATAGCGAGGGCGAGGCTCATGAGACTGGCTTTGGCGACGACGCGATTGTCGACGACAACGGCTTTGATGCACCAACAGCCGACGCGCTGCTACCCGCAGCAGCGGCTGCCGTGGTCCTCCCCGCTCTCCTCCAGTCCATCATCGGCATCCTGGCAGCCCACACGTCCCGCCTGCAGTCGCTCTGCGTCGGCGCCACGGTGGCCGGCTGCTGGTGGAACCCGTACCTGGTCGAGACGGTGCGTGGCTTCACCAAGCCGCTGCACGGCATCCCGACGTGGTATGCCCACCAGGCTGCCCTCGTTGTGGTGCGGCTGCTCTTGTCCAAGGTGGCGGTGGACACTATCCTATCATCAACCTCGGCACTACCGCCCACCGTTGCAGGCGCCCACGCCGTGGCTGCCTTCTTTACGCTGTATCTGTACGCCAGGGCGCCGCGGTCCATCACCAAGGACATGCGGCCGCTGTTTGGCAAGCTGCCCGAGGTGCCGACGACGCCGCAGAAGCGACGACTGGGGGCGACGTCGGCACGCCCCGGCCCCGCCGAGCCGCAGTCCGAGCAGAATCGCCGCCGCGGCCTCGAGACGCTGTCGGACGTGCTCGACGAGATTGCGACGACCCCGGCACACGGCCGCCGCGACAGCGACACCGAGGGCTGGGACGGGTGGCAGCCGCAGCCGCGACAGGCCAGCAGGATGATGACGACGGCGGCGCCGCTACAACCGACTGCATCATATGACGACGCCGACGAGATGGACTGGACACCGACGACGCAGACGACGACGACGACGATGCAGCCGTCGCCGCACCGGGCTTTCAACGCGTTCAGCGCCAGCTCCGTGCGGCCCCCGACGTCGTCGTCGTCGGCGGCGGTGGCGGGGATCAATGCGTTTAATCAGACTCCCGTCGCGGCCAACAAGGGCCCCTTTTGGTACAAGGTGCCGCCGGCGCCGACAAGCATTGCCCAGCGGATGGTGGTCAACCGGCCCAACGCGCCGCGGATCGTCCAGCAGCAGCAGCAGCAGCAGCAGGCAGGGCGTGACGGTGCAGGCACAACAACCCCAGCCGGGTCGCCGCTGTTTAACCGTCACCGCAGCAGCAGCAGCAGCACGCAGGCACTGGGATTTGAGCCCAGCCCTGTCGGTGGTGGTGCTGCTACGGCGACGTCGATATCGTCGTCGGTCGAGTTTGCGCAGCCGTCGTTTTTTGCCGAGGACCTGTACCGCAAGGGCCCAAACGACGACGATCCGGGCAGCTTCCTGTCGGACCTGTTTAGCCAGACCTTTTCGCTTGGGCAGCACGACGGCGAGGACGAGGAGGTGGAGACTGAGGCTGCCGACGACGACGACGACTACAACAATGATAAAAGTGCGTCAGGGCCGGCAACCGCTCGTGCTCGTCGTCGCAGCTCCGTGCACCAGCGGCGGCAGGACGCGGCGGCGCGGGGCCGGCGGCGGTTTGTGCGGCGGCTGCTACAGCTGCTGGCGACGGTGGCGTCGCTGGCGGGTGTCGCGCTGTTGCGCGAGGGTCTGGACGGGGAGGGCCCTGGCGGCGCGGCCAGCAGCACGGCCAAAACAACCCCCGCTGGCAGCATGGACCAGCTGCTGCTCGAGCTGGTGCGGCCACACGCGCGGCTGGTCGAGGCGGCGGCGGTCGGCCTGTGTGCAGTGCTGGCGGTGTCGCTGGCCGCCGAGTCGACGACGCGCCGCGGCCGCACGCGGTCCGTCGTCGGGCTGGTGCTGGGCGTGGCCAGTGTGGTGCTGGCGGCGTGGATGGCCGTGCAGATGGCCATGCAGCCGTCGGCCGCTGCCTCTTCTGTGGCCTCTTCTGTGGTGGAGAGCGACGCATCCCATGCCGACAACTACTACAACGACGACTACGGGTGGAGCGACGACATCATCGTCGACGACGGCAGCAGCAACAACGGCGAGCTGCCGCACCACCAACCGGGCCCGGCCGGCCTGCCGTGGCCGTGGTGGCAGTTTGCGACGCTGCACGGGGCCCTGCTTGTGCACCAAGTGTGGAACGTGTTTGTGCAGTAGGAGGTGGATGGCTTGGGGTTTGTATACAGTAGATTTGATTCGAGTACGGCAAGCATATGGTGGTTTATTTTGATTTTTCCGCTATTCTGGTCACTCTGGTTTTCTTGTTTCTTGTTTCTTGTCAAGTTTGGTGCCCCATCATCTCCAGCCGTTTGCTTTGCATGTCTGACGCTGTGCAACGATGCACGCACCTCAAACGCTAGGGTTGACGCGCACAGGCTGCCTACAGCCGGCATCGTTTGTGCTACATGGCTGACGCGGTTCGTCGCTGGTGTCGCTGGTGTCGCGAACTGCAAACGCCCAGTGGCTGTGCCATGCTGCCGGACCCGGGTGGCGATGCTCCGGTCTGACGCAGCACAGAGCCAAGGGTTGGTGGTTGTTTGTTGGTGGTGGCTGGTGGCTGGTGGGTTTCTGTTTCTGATTGCTGCTGATTGCTGCTGATTGCTGCTGCTCGCCAGGCTGCGGCTGGTTGTCCTACGAACGCGTCGACGGCTGATAGAGTATAAGAGGTCTCTGGTCTCTACGGAGCAGTCTCATTCCTGCCTTTCGGTTGTCTCTCATCAACCCATCGACATCGACATCGGCATCGACACGACATACTCCTACAATCCAGCAATGCCCGGCGACCTCACTTCCGCTGGCCCCGGCGGCTGGGCCACGTCCACCGGCTGGGATGCGCTCACGGTGCCCTTGTCGGTCACCGTCGCGTCGACCGATACCTTTCTTCTGACGGCGACGCCGTTTGTCAATGGGACCACCACCACTGTGGTTGTGAAGACGTCGACGACGAGCAGCAGCAGCGGCGGCGGCGAAAGGAACATCACAAATTCGTCCAGCAAGACAACGGCCACGACCTCAACTTCCTCCTCGAGCCGGAGCACGTCGGCCACCACGAGCGCAAGCCACACCACCACGTCGGCTGCTACGGCGAGCCCGTCGGCGAATGCAGCCGGCGCACAGACCAGTGTCGGGCTGCGGGCGGTTGTTCTCGTCATGGCCGTGGGCAGTCTTTGTATCTAGCCATTGGTTGAAGCAGGAGACTGGATGATGGGCGTGATAGTTGGGCATGATAGTAATAGGAAACAGAGTAGACCATTACAGATAGCAGCACATGATCCATCACGGTCAGCTACAGCTGGCAATCTTCCGAGACCTTGGCAAAGCTTGGTCATTGTGTCAGCATAAATCCGGATCGACGATAGGACGACAGACGACAGCGGACGAGACGACGACAACGAGTACTTTGCCTGTCATCTGATTGGACACTCACGAAAAACGACTAACACGGGCATAATGTGGTCCCACTGCGGGTACTGCCAGAGAAAACGAACCAATAGACACTGCTTTGACTGCACGTGCGGCAGAACGGGCCGTGTGGTCGCCAGGGTCCAAGTACCTTTGCATACAAAGCAGGTGGAGAGCTACATGGGATGAACGATTTACCCTGGATTTGGATTTCCGTCTTTTTACTTTTTTTTTACTTTTTCTTTTTTCTTTTGCCCACTTGTCCTTTGTCCTCGCAGCAGTCGTAATCGGCGTGATGATACGCAGATATTGGACAACCACGGCTGCAATGCTGCGTCGGCGATCGACACGTTCTCCGTCGCTGGCCCGACGCCATGTCGTACGTTGGCACAACTCATCATTCAGCCATGTCCAGGCAGGAGCTGCGGCCAGAGTAGAGCCGCGAGGACAGGTGCATTGTCTTCCCCGCAATGCAACGCAGTCGGTGAGAGACGAGACGAACGGGGAAAACACCAGACGCAGGTCAGGAAAAATGTTGGACAGGGGACGGAAAAAACGACGGGTGAGGAGGCTGAGGAGAGGGGGGAGGAGAGAGAAAAGGCTGCTACTGAGTAGAACAGAGAGAAGAGGAGATGAACAACAAACAGGAATCAAAAACCAATGCGACCCTGTGCAACGTTTTACAACTGCCACTTTGGTATTGGCGCCGGCGTCGGCGGGTCGAGCTAGAGGAGGAACGTGCCAAGAGGAGCAGACGACAGAGGTCGATGCGACGGAGCTGGCAAGAGTATGCAGGTGAGGTGATTGTACTGGTGGATGGGTGGGTGAGTGGAAGAGGGATGAGGGAAGTGGTTGAGAGAGTTTGAAGAGAGAGAAATCAGAGAAGGGAAATCATAGAAAGAGGGAAAATAAAAAGGACAAGAGAAATCAGAAAGAAAAAGGAGAATAGAAAGAGAAGAGATGTCAAAAATAGAGGATAATCCCAAAAAGAAAATAGAAGACAAGACAAGACACTGAGACACACAGGAAGACAGAGAGCCAGCAAGAACCAGACGGCACGACAACCACGAATCAGCACACGTTCTTCGACATGCCCACATGCTACCATTGCAGCCACGACGCAGCTACCGACGGCCAGGGACAATGGCCGGCCGTGCTACGTCCGTCTACGTCCGTCTAGGATCTGCTCGTCTGTGGGCTTTCCTAGTACTTAAGCTGGCCGTCCCTGTTGATCCCTCGTCCTGTCTCTCTTGTCTCCTCGTCTCATGTCATAAGTCAACATCAACAGACCCAACATGCGCACCTCTTTTGCCCTGCTCGCCTCGGCTGCTGCCGTTGCCGCCCAGTCGGCCTCGACCCACTACACGTCGACCGGGTCCGCCGATGTAGCTGCTGCTGCCGCCACCGCTCTCACCGTGAGCCCGACCAGCCACGTCAAGGGCAAGGCCTTTGACCGCATAGCCATTATCTGGCTCGAGAACACCGACTTTACGCTTGCCGAGGGTGACCGTATGTTTTGTCTGTTTTGTCCTGTCTGCGATCCTTGCTGACCACCTTTTGTCCACCCTGCCGCCAGCCAACTTGGCTTTCCTCGCGGAAAAAGGCATCAAGCTGACCAACTACTTTGCCGTCACGCACCCGTCGCAGCCCAACTACGTGGCGTCCATTGGCGGCGACTACTTTGGCATGAACAATGACGCCTTTTCTTTTATCAACAAGAACGTCAGCACCGTCGTCGACCTGCTCGAGGCCCGCGGCATCAGCTGGGGCGAGTACCAGGAGGACATGCCGTACTCGGGCTTTGAGGGTGTTGGCTATGTCAACCAGCACACGGGCGCCAACGACTATGTGCGCAAGCACAACCCGGCCGTCAGCTTTGACCGTAATGCCGTCGACTACGGCCGCCTCGCCCACATCAAGAACCTGACCATGTTCCAGCACGACCTGGAGCACGGCACGCTGCCCCAGTGGATGTTTATCACGCCCAACATGACGTCCGACGGCCACGACTCGTCCGTCACCGTGGCCGGCGCCTGGACACGCCGCTTTGTCGAGCCGCTGCTGCGCGACCGCCGGTTCATGCAAAACACAATGGTGCTCATCACCTTTGACGAGGCCGGCACCTACTCGCTGAAAAACAACATCCTCGGCATCCTGCTCGGCGACGCCATCCCGCGCCACCTCGTCAACACGACCGACGACCACTTCTACAACCACTACAGCTCGCTCGCCACCGTCCAAGCCAACTGGTGCCTCGACACCCTCGGCCGCTGGGACGTCGGCGCCAACGTCTACGACTGGGTCGCGCGCTACACCGGCGACCGTCTGCGCACCTTTGCCCCCGCCAGCATGGCCCGCCACTGGTACAACCAGTCGTACGACGGCGTCTTCAACTCGGACCCGTCCTTTGCCGTCTACCCCAAGCCACATCTCGGCCTCGAGCGCCACGGCCGCAAGGTCCTCAAAAGCATCCAGGAGCTCTGGAAGGGCAGCACCAACCCGACCTACTACGAGGACACCATCGAGGTCAACGACTATGCCAACCCTCCAGCTCAGTACGGGTTTGAGTAGGCTTTTTTTTTTTTTTTTTGAGATAAAATAAACATAATTCGTGCACATCATCGTCTATCATTGTCGACAGTAAAGTGTTGATTAGTAATCATTGCCTGCGAGGCTGCGCCGAGGCAACTGGTTCGTACGTTCCATCGTCATAACGCCTTGCAGCTTCGCAATTGCTCGCGGAAACTTGCACCAGGTATCCCCACAACAGCCCTGCGCCTCACCCCGGAAGCTGTGCAACTCTAGCTCTGCCAGTGAAACTCGCCCCTCCAATCCTGCTGCCTAGCATCGTGCTGGCCTCTCAATAAACCAAAAACAGGTGCCTACCTGAACAAGAATTACAAAAGAAGAAGTGACGAAGAAGTTGTCTTGGGTCTTGTCTTGCATCGTTCCTTCTCTCAATCGTGCCTTGTTCCTCCCTTGTTGGAAATTGACTATCCGACGTCATATCGCGCGTCGCTCCTTCCTTTCTCTACTTGTTCGCAGATTATCCTCGACCATCTTCAATCCGAACATCGCTCTCCCGAACGGCAACAGCATTGGGTGCACCTGCCTTCCAGCTCTCCTTCCTCCTTTCCACCCATCGCGCCTTCTCCGCTCAAAAGCGGCCGACACGCGTCCCGCATCCACTGCGCTCCTGCCCGTTCCGGCGCACGCTCTTGCCCTTGCATCGGGGTTTTCGCACATCAGCGCCTCAAATCGAACTTGATCTTTTTTGCCATTTCGTTGGTCTTCGTTGGTCCTGCATACGAGTACAGGGTTGCATATCGGCCAGCATATCGGCCAGCATATCGTTCCACGCCACTGCGTCTGCCACTCGACAGCCCCTCCTCGTCTTATTGTAACGCAATAACGCAGTAACGCAATCGCTTCTCCTCTTTTTTCTTCTCCCCTCTTTTCGCATCACCATATTCTACAAAGTACGCCGCACGCAATGGTGGCCCGGAAACCACTGCCGCTTCACTACAGCCCGACGAGCATGGGTGGTGGCCCTGGCAGCACCGCCGACGACATCCCCGCCATTCTGCGCCCTGGCGGAGACCGGCAGCAGGCAAGCAGGCCCAGCCAAGAAGACGCGCCAAGCGCCTACTCCAGTTTCGAGGCTGAGGAACAGTCGGTCTGGCGGCAGCAAGGCTACCAGCAGGAGCAGCAGCAGAGACAACAGAAGCAACAACAATCCCAGGCACCCATTCCCCGAATCCTCCTCCAGTCGGCCAGTGGCAGCAGCACAGCGTTGGCCCTCTCCGATACCAATCCGTTCAAGCGCAAGGTGCTCGCCTCTCCACAACCGCCCTCCTCACCTCCACCACCTCCACCACCTCCACCACCACCACAACTACCCACGGCCAGCTTTGCTCAGATGGAGCTGGACGATCAGCAGCAACCCGCGCAGAACTCATGGCAGCCCACCGTGTCGACGAGTACGAGTAGTAGCAAACTGCCCACTATTGTTGATGCGAGCGAGACCAAGGGTGCCATGGACGAGAATGCATGGGCGTCGCAGCCGCACGCGTCATCTGCGGAAGGGAGTGGGCCGCCACCGACGACGACGACACGACCCGCCGCTTCCGCGCCCCACTTTCGCAACTCGAACCTGATCAGCTTTCCGCCCGACGACGACGACAACAACAAGGCGGCAGCACCGCCGGCCAGGCCTCCCTTTACGCCGCTCGGTGAGAAAGAAGCCGAGTCGTTGGTGTACGAGGGCAGCCATGCGTGGGACGACGTCGACGGCGTTGGCAAGAGTGCGGCAGCCCAACCGCCGGCCGTGCCATGTGTGCCGGAAGAGCCGGGCGACAGCTGGAACCGGGAAGATGCCGACGCGGTACCGGGGCAGCTGTCGCGGCAAAGCTCGTGGGAGAATTTCACCGACGACGAGGACGAGGCCAAGCCCAAGCCGGCCAAGGCCTCGAGTGGTAGCCAACCGCCGCTGCCGCCGCCGCCGCCGCCGCTGCCTGAATCTAGCATGACCAGCAGTAGCAGCCAAAAGGCCAAGGGCAAGGCCGTGGCCGAGCCCCTGATCCAAGTCGACTCGCCGCCGCCACCACTGCCACAGCCACAGCCACAACAGCCAGCAGACCAGCCGTCGAGCAGCGACGGCGCCGCCAGCTACCGCCCTCAGCTACCGCCGCGGAGCATGCTCGACGTAGACACGGACAGCGTCCCGGCACTGCCGCCTCCCCAGCCGCCGCGGCCGGTCGATGCGAGCAAGACGGAGACGTACGCCGTCAAGCTGATTACGTGGCACGACGCGCGGGCCGCCAAGAACCCGCGCGTGTCGCCGATCCTCGTACAGAACGCCAACGGGCCCTGTCCGCTCGTCGCCCTCGTCAATGCGCTGACGCTGACGACGCAGGCGGCCGCTGACGACGACGACAACACACCAGCGGCTCTCGTCGAGGCGCTGCGGACGCGCGAGCAGGTCAGCCTGGACCTGCTGCTGGACAATGTGTTTGACGAGCTCATGTCGCCGCGGCGCAGCAGCAGCGACAGCAGCCTGCCGGACGTGGACGAGCTGTACGCCTTTCTCAAGGGGCTGCACACGGGCATGAACGTCAACCCGCGCTTCATACCTCCTCCGTCGGCGGCCACGGCCGCGGGCACGACTGCCACAATGGCCGGCACGTTTGAGGACACGCGCGAGATGCAGCTGTACGCGACGTTTGGCATCCCGCTGATCCACGGCTGGCTGCCGTCGCCGTCGTCGTCGTCGGCCGGCGGCGACAACGACAACGACAACGACAACGACAACGACAACGACAACGACAACGACGACGCCGCCGCCTACGACGCGCTCAAGCGCCAGGCGGCGTCGTACGAGGACGTGCAGAACCTGCTGTTCCGCGAGGAGGAGCTCGAGCAGAAGCTGACGAACCCGGACAACGCCAACGGCCTCAGTTTCCAAGAGCAAGGGCTCTACCAGGACATTTTAGAAATCAAGAGCTTTTTGAGTAGGTCGGCCACGCAGCTGACGCCACATGGCCTCGCCATGCTGTCGCGCGCCATGCGGCCCGGCTCGTTTGCCATTTTGTTCCGCAACGACCACTTCGCCACGCTCTACCTGCACCCGGACACGCGCCAGCTCGTGTCGCTCGTCACCGACGCCGGCTACGCGAGCCACGACGAGGTCGTCTGGGAGAGTTTGGTCGACGTCAACGGCGAGCACACGGAGTACTTTTCGGGCGATTTCCGTCTTGTCGGCGGTGGTGGTGGTGGTGGTGGTGGTGGTGGTGGTGGTGGTGGTGGCGGCAGTGGCGGCGGCAAGAGGAATTCAGATTCCAACCAACCGGGCGGATCCTCGGCTGCCGCCGCCGCCGCCGACACATCAGCCAACGACGAAATGTCGCGCCACGAGCAAGAAGACCGCGACCTCGCCCTCGCGCTGCAGCTGCAGGAGGAAGAAGAGGCGCAGCAGCGCGAGGCCGAGGCCCGTCGCCAGAGCCGCCTGTCGGAGCAGTACATTGAGCAAAACGGGCGGCCGGCGGGCAACGGGGCCAACTCAACCAGTACAACTACCAGCCCGCGCTACGCGTCGCACCTGTCCCAGCAGCATCCGTCGTCGGCCGGTGCCAGCGCCGTCCCGCCCCGCCGCAGCTCGGCCACCGGTACGGGTAGTGGTAGCAATTCAATGAACCACCAACCCAGCGGACGCCGCCCCGTCGCCGCCCAGCAGCAGATTGTCCGGCCGCTCGTGCCGCCGGCGACGACAACCACGGCGACGTCCAATACGTCGGTCGGGGCTGCTGCGGCGCCGCGCATTGTCAGCGGCCGCCCCGCCGTGCACCGTCCGCCGGGCACGACCGATGACGAGAGCGGCGATGCTCCGCCGTCGTACGAGCACGCCGCCATGCAGGCGCCGTACCATCCGCCGCCCGGCGCGCCCGGGTCCGAGACGGCAACGCTCGCCGGCACCACCAGCAACACGAGCAACACCAGCAACACCGCGGGCGGCGCCAGCAGACGGCCGTCGCCAGCAGCACCCGCACCCGCACCAGCATCAGCATCCTCGCCTTATCAGCAGCAAGGACTGCCACGCCCGCCACAGGCAAACATGGCCTATGCCCCTGGCGGACAGCCCTATGTGGTGCCTGGCCGGTACGGGCAGCAGGCCTACGCCGCCCGTCAGGATCGGGAACAATGTTTGATTATGTAAATGAGCGTTTGGACTTTATATCATGCTATTCACGATGATGACTGTTTTTTGTATGCAATGCCCGTCTTCCAACACATCAATGCACGTACACAACAGGTTGTCTTTAATATTTATTTATTCATGGTAAAATGGCTAAATCATGGTAGCCTGGCTAATCGTCCCGTTTCGACCCTCTTGTCTCGGTCCGCCCATATGTCCGGCTTGTTCATAAAGCTAGACACAAACGACGGCATAAACATCAGAGCCTACATCCGGGGCTTGATCTGGCCATGCAGCTACTTGGAGGCATCGACCTTGCTGATGTAGCTGATCAGGTCAACAACACGGCGCGAGTAGCCCCACTCGTTGTCGTACCAGCTGACCAGCTTGACAAAGTTGGGGTTCAGCGAGATGCCGGCCTTGGCGTCAAAAATGGACGAGTTGACGTTGCCAATCAGGTCGCTCGAGACGACGTCGTCCTCGGTGTAGCCCAGCACGCCCTTGAGGTCGCCCTCCGCGGCCTCCTTGACGGCGGCCTTGATCTCCTCGTAGGTGGCGGGCTTCTCCAGGCGAGCCGTCAGGTCGACAACCGAGACGTTGGCCGTGGGGACACGCAGCGACATGCCCGTCAGCTTGCCGTTCAGCTCGGGGATGACCTTGCCGACAGCCTTGGCGGCACCGGTGCTCGAGGGGATGATGTTCTGGGCAGCGCCACGGCCACCGCGCCAGTCCTTGGACGAGGGGCCGTCGACCGTCTTCTGGGTGGCCGTGTACGAGTGGACCGTGGTCATGAGACCCTCGATGATGCCAAACTTGTCGTTGATGACCTTGGCCAGGGGGGCCAGGCAGTTGGTGGTGCACGAGGCGTTGGAGATGACGTTGGCGCTGCCGTCGTACGTCTTCTCGTTGACGCCAATGACGTACATGGGGGCGTCGGCCGAGGGGGCCGAGATGATGACCTTCTTGGCGCCACCCTTGAGATGGGCCGAGGCCTTCTCGGTGGTGGTGAAGACACCGGTGGACTCGACGACGTACTCGGCGCCGGTCTCCTTCCACGGGATGGCAGAAGGGTCACGCTCCTGGTAGAAGCGGATCTTCTTGCCGTTGACGATCAGGCCGTCGTCCGAGTGCGAGATCTCACCCTTGAAGATGCCGTGGGTGGAGTCGTACTTGAGCATGTAGGCCTGTGGGGTGGTTAGCGGAGATGGCGGGGAATAAGGCATGGATATGGTGGATGACATACAGCGTAGTGAGGCTCAATGAAGGGATCGTTGACAGCGACAACGTCGACGTCACCGTGCTCGATGGCGTTGCGGAAGACGATGCGACCGATGCGGCCGAAGCCGTTGATGCCAGCCTTGACAACCATTTTGACTGATATGTTAGTTGAGTTGTGGATATTTTGAGTTGTGGATGTGTTGTAGCAGAGCAGAGCAGAGCAGATCTTGTAAGTGTGAGGAATGAAGAGAATGAAGAAAAGAAGCAGACAACAACTTGAAGTCGCAATAAATAGACAAATGCCAGGCACGAAAACCAAACAGCCGAGCCGACAACGAAAACACTCGGCAACAAGTAGGAAACATGTGCCGTGTTCGGGTTTCAGCCGGCCATTCACGGGTGCGTCCGGACGCAATAGCCGCAGAGACGCATTGGCAAACTAGAGCTCGCCAAAGGCTCGGCTAACACGAGATTGGCATCAGGCTTCGGGATGAGGGGAAGGACGTGGTGGCGCGCATCGACGCGGGAGGGTGTTATTGGGGAGAAGTGGGTAACATCCGTCGCTGGTGATTGGCCAGGCGCGGCACAAACGGGCGAGGGGTTGCAAGGTGAAATGGGGTGATATGTGCAGGGCAAGCACATGTAATGACCAGAGAAACGAAAAGAAACGACAATGTCAGAATGCTCTTCCTGGCTGCTCGCGTGAGACTGCAATGAGGCTATCATGGCAACTGCGCGCGATGCGGCGGGCAAGCTCGTTGCTGCTTCCACTTCCACGTCATAGGCGTTCCCCACCCAGAAAAAAACCAAGCGATAGCGGGGTAGCAACCGATTGCCCTCAACAGGAAAGAGCAAACAACAACAAAGTGAAAAGTTGATAATGAGAATAAACGGGAGGGAAGGAGTAAACGATCTGCTGGCAATTGCCCAAACGAGCAAGTACACTGCAAGAACGAGAAGAACACAATGCAAATCGTCGCGTCGAGTGCAACACAACACAAAGAAGAGCAAGGCGCGATGGCAACCTGACTAAACTCATGTGTCAAGTGCTTCAACTGACACAACGGTTTGCACTGGGTCGAAACGAGTGACAGGGCCAACGATGGCAAGCGCGCGGGACGTTTTCAGGATGGCTTCGAGGTAGGGGTTGGATGACGGTGTTGATCCGTGGGATCCGGCTCTGCTTCTGCTGCTTCTGCTGCTGTGTGCTTCATCATGTCTGATGCTGGTGAGCAAGCCAACTTACCTGATGTGAATGTGAATGTGGTTTGAGTGGGAGAATGTGTTGAGGATGAAGAAGAGAGAGAGAAGAAAGAGAGAAGAGGAGAGGAAAGAAGAAGAAGAAGAAGGGAAAGAAAAGAGGAAAGAGAAGAGGGGAGAAGGGAGAAGAAAAGGAGAGAAGAAGAGAGAGGGAGAAGGACAGGGAAGGAGCGAGTGGCATGAGGGTCATGAAATAATACTCTCATGTGGCTCTACGTAAGAGAATGGGCAGTCCAGCCAGGTACGTGTTGCAGATAGTCCTTACAGAGAGGGCAGGGTGGCATGGTGGGGTTCGGCCGCTCTTTCCTAGAAACCGCCGTATTACCTGGACGACTCGTATTATTTACATTTATTTTACTTTATTTCGCAATCATTTTACATTTATAGTGGCGTTTATTCAAGGCTTGCCACTTGCGACAGAGGGGCATGCCACGAGCTGTCTTTGTTGCTCGGGGTTCTCGTTGATTTTTTATTAGTAATTGAAGATGAGAAACAGGCGAGGCAGGCGACACAGGCGACAGGGAGAACAATAATACGAATCGACACATACGAGACGAGTACTCGTACAGAACATTAGGATGCGCCACGCAACGTCGCCAAGCATGCCGTGCCTTCCGTGGCGGTGCGTTCTTTTGCATCGTGTGAGCGTATCATCAGGTTGCACGCAATAGAACGAGAAATAGAGCGAGCGAGGGAGGAAGGGAGTGAGGGAGTGGTGCGGTGCGGGCGACCGACCGTTGGCTGGCCTGGGCTGGCCATGCACCGGAGTAAGATTACGAGTAACAGAATTCAGGACAGAAAAGAGCGGAAACCGCGCATACTCAGTACGAGCACACACTCGTAATAATACGAGTACAGTACTCGTACGTACACGGGAGTTGCAACGGGGCCGCCCTGGGAAGAAAGGAAGGCGCCGGCGAGCGAGCAGGTGGGCTGTGGACGAATGAGTCGAGAGCATGGGATATGGGGTGGCCAGCCTCACGGTGAAGTGGAAAAAGGCGCCCAAAGAGGAAAGGGGGGGAGATGGTATGATAAAGTCCTACTGCAAGGCCTGACGTCGTGGAGAAGTAATGCCGCAACTTGGCGACGAATGGTGCGTCTTTTTTGGTTTTGCTGGTGATAATCAAAACTGTTGAGTATTCTACTTGTGGCTTTATGTACGAGTGCTCGTATTTAATTTTTTGGTTTTCACTCTCCTTTGTTTTTCACTTTCTTTTCTTCATCACAATGGACCACATCTTTGAATTGTTCTGGTAGAAAACATCAGACTTTAACATCCAACACAGACAGATCGATCTACATGATTGACAGCAAGTCTCGCATGATTCAGGAGTCCGACGCTACCCCACCATGACGACTTGACGCCTACGAGTAAACGAGGTGTTTTGAGAAGAACGCTCATGAGACTGCTGTCGCCACGCATGCTCCTCGTTTCTACGAGTACGAACGAGTACGATACTTTTCAACGGCCCGTCCCCGTCGCCTTATCAGGCCACCCGACACGAGTAAGAGTACGGTCCGGCCAAGTCTGGTCGCCGTGACGGTGGCGAGCTGTCCGTCTATTGCTCAAAGTTGCCATCGCACCTTGTCGGTCTGGTCTGCCCGGGCAAGTCGGCTTCTGGCTCAGGGCTCGTCTGGGCATGACGCGTGCTCTGTGTGACACTGTCCGGCGTAGCTTCCAAGAGACGGTCACTATTCACACAGCGTGGTGGTCAACTCACGCCGCATGCCTCGCCGTCCGTCTGCACTGGTGTCACCAACGATGTATTGATTATGTAAGCACGAGCAACAGCTTTTTTTTTCTTTACTTCAGAGAACGATAAGAAAAGAAGTAGATAAAGCAAGAGAAATAAGGAGAGAAAATAAGAAAAAAAAGGGGACAGAAAAACGAAAAAAAAAGAAAACGTGCTGCGAAAACCGGCAGCCCGTCGACGTCAGCGCAGAGCTTTGCTTGCAGCTGGCGCGGGGCTGCAGCAAACTGAGCGACCTCGGTGGTCGGGGCAGTGTGTAGCGCGCACAAAGCGTCCCACCTTCCTGGGTCTGTGCTGCGCGTGACGGGTTTTCTCTCGGCGACTTTGGGTGTGGGATGCGCGTATTTCTACTTGTAGCTTACCTTACACTCTACAGCGGTTGTTTGTGTGCTCTGTACGCATTCCAGTGCATTCGCTGACGGTTGTGCTATTGGAAATCAGTTCTTGCAGTCTTTGCTTCGTTGAAGCTCTGATTTATTAGAATATACGAGCACTCGTTATTTTTGCTAGAGTGCCTTTTGTTTATTTTTTCTTTTATTTTATTCTAAAGAAAGAAAAAAAAATTAAACGATATCTGTTTCGACTTTTCTGTCACCCTACAAACAAGGTTCGAGACGAAACTGGTCCGCAGTTCGAGCTGTTGCGTTAGTAAGGGTCTACGACTACTGTACAAGTAAATAACATCATTCCCTCCGTCGATCCATCTACACTCGTGGTTGATTGCGGGGCGTGATGACCACAACTCACGGCGTAGTGGTCTCGAGTAATCACGGTTCGTGCCATGTGCACCAGCACACCATCAATTAGATGGCCGTGGTCGGCAACAGTACTCGTACATATTCTGTAGATGAGGCTCAACAGTGCAGATGAGACTCAACAGTTCAGAACATTAGAGGTAAACGTCGTCGTCGTTCTGCCTGACATAAGCAAGCTTCACGGCGTGTTAGTACCCAAAACGGAAGGAAGCATCTACTTGCATGAGTGCTTGAGTGCTTACCTTGTTGTTTGGTTTAATACCTAGTAGCTGGATGGAAGCTCTCTAGCTCAATATATTCGATAATTGGTCACAATAATAGCGCTGACCCTTAAACATCTACAACAGCCATAATCAGCATCCAACGCATCCACAGCATCAACAGACGACGATCCACCCATGACCAGCCCTCAGCCTATGAAATGCTGCCCGCAAGGCTACACACTGTGTATTGAAGTGAGCTATGGTCCCAGGGACTAGCTGAAACTATCTCCTTTCCCCAGACTATCTGTTTGTATCTTTGTTATTCAGCATTCGACTCCGCAGTTTCTCGTTGATTACCGCATGGCCGTCCCCCGCAGACTTCCCGGGCAGAGAGATTGTCACTGGCGTCAAGGAGACATAGACGCCAGCCACTATGGGAGAAAAGATGCCCGGCATTTCTCATACTGATCATGTGTCCCTTTGCTAGCTGTCTGCGAGGGGTGACGAGTATAAGAAGCGGCTTGGCCGGATGATGGCCATGCTCATCCTCCATCTTGTCACACTCTTGAACCGCATCTCTCTCAACTCCTTCACTTTACACCCCCCCTCCCCCCCCCCATGAGACTGCTTTGGACCCTGGCCGGGCTTGTGGGCCTTGCTGCTGCCGTCCCCCTGGACAAGCGCACCACGGTACTGCCCTCCGAGGACCCGTTTTATGACGTCCCCGACAATGTCGCCTCGCTGGCTCCCGGCGCCATCATCCGCCACCGTCCGCCCCCCGCGCCCATTGCCGCCTTTGGCATCGACCCCGTCGCCCTGCACTACACCCAGCAGCTGCTGTACCGCACGACCGACGCCTTTGGCAACGCCACGGCCACTGTACTGACGGTGCTGGTGCCTGAAAACGCCCACATGGACAAGGTGGTCAGCTACCAGGTGGCCGAGGACGCGGCGTCGCGCAACTGTGCGCCGTCGTACGCCTTTCAGTTCGACTCGGCCACGGGCGGGCTGCTGGGCACGATGATGAGCCAGGTGGAGATCTTGCTGATCGAGGCGGCACTCGAGCGCAACTGGGTCGTCGTGATGCCCGACCACGAAGGGCCCAACGCGGCGTTCTTGGCCAACCACATGGCGGGCCAGGCGACGCTGGACGGCATCCGCGCGGCACTGGCGTCGACGAGCATCACGGGCATCAAGAGCAATGCCGTCGTGTCGCTCTGGGGCTACTCGGGAGGGTCGCTGGCGTCGATGTGGGCGGCAACGCTGCAGCCGTCGTATGCCCCCGAGCTGGGCAGCCACATTGTGGGCGCGGCGGTGGGCGGCATCGTGCCCAACGTGGCGACGGTGATTGCGACGATTGACGGCGGCGAGCTGGCCGGCCTTGTGACCGCGGGCATCCAGGGCCTGACCAACCAGTACCCCTACATTGCGCGCATTGTCGAGGACCACCTGCTGCCGGCGTACCGGGCCGAGTTTGCCCAGGTCAAGAAGCAGTGCCTCGTCGCCGACGTCGCCCGGTTCCTGTTCCAAAACGTGTCCGCCATGGTGGACGACCCGGCCGTGCTGGCGTCACCGGACGTCATGGCCATTCTCAACGCCAATGCGCTGCTGGCCGCGCCGCCGCCGCCGACCACGATCCCGCTGTACGTCTACAAGTCGGTCGCCGACGAGATCAGCCCCATTGCCGACGCCGACCAGCTCGTGCGGCAGTACTGCGCGGCCGGCGTGTCGGTCGAGTACGTGCGCGACCTGGCGTCGGAGCACAGCGCCCTGGCCGCCCTGGGCGCGCCGCGGGCCCTGGCGTGGCTGATTGACCGCATGGACGGCGAGCCGGCCGACACCACCTGCTCGACGACGACGACCATCTCGTCGCTGGTGGACCTGTCGACGCTGACGGTGATGCCGTGGATGCTGCTGGATGCCCTGTTGGCTCTGCTGGGAGGCAAGGTGGGCGAGACATTTCCGGGGTGATGTAAATTGATTTTAATTTTTTTTTTGGATGACAACCCAACAGCTGTCCATAGACTAAATAGTCCAACGCTGTCTAGTGCAAAATGCAAGAATCAATACATCCAAACAACTCAAAAAACAGAAACAGAAATCAACTCAAAACGCTCCGCTGCTGTCGTCCCCCGCAATGCGCCGCAGACTGCGCCCGCTCAGCTCGCTCTTGAGCTCAAAGCTGCGCGACTCGCGCTCCATCTTGTCCCACTGCCGCAGCTGCCGCCGCAGCCGCTCCTGCTTGCCGTCCAGCTCCGTGCGCATGCGCTCCTCCTCCTCGCGCAGCCGCTGGTAGTGCGCCTGCAGCTCCGGCAGCACGCCCGTGTGCAGCAGCGCGTCGAGCCGGCCGCCGGCCACGAGCTGCGGCAGGCCGGCCAGGGCGCGCTGGGCCGGCGGGGCGGCGGTGGTGGTGTTGCTGTTGGCATTGTTGCTGGCATTTCCATTTGTATTGGAGTTGCTGTTGGCATTTCCGTTGGCATTTCCGTTGGTGCCAGAAGACGCCGCAGCCGACGCCGCACCACCAGCCGACCCTGACGCATTGCTGCCCGACCCCAGGGGCACGGCATTGGGCCCGGCGAGGTTGGGTCCTGTGGCCGGCCCCCTCGACAACGACGCCCGGGGACCCTGGCGGTCGCCTCGTGCGTCTTTGCCGTCCCTGCCGTCTCTGCCATCTCTGCCCTCCCAGCCGTCGCGGTCCCGGTCGCGGTCGCGCATGTGCACGTCCCGGTCGCGAGGATCCCGAGCGTCGCGTCCACCACGGCCCATGTCGCGGTCGCCTCGGTCGCGTGGATCACGTTCACGCTCACGTTCACGCTCCCGTTCCCGTTCCCTCTCCCTCTCCCGAGGGTGATCCCGATCCCGATCCCGATCCCGATCACGGAATCCCCGGTCGCCATTCGCGTGCTGTGACAAGGGGCCCGTCGGCGGATTAAAAGGCCGCGGCGAGACGCCCCTGCTACGGCCGACGCCATTGCCTGGCGGCGGGCCACCACCACCACCGCCACCACCACCACGCGGACCCGTCGGGACCACCCGCGAGTAGGGTCCGCCTCTGTCTCTGTCGCCGCCTCTGTCACCACCTCGGTCACCACCTCGGTCACCACCTCCAACGCTGCCATGCCGACCAGGGCCAAACCCACGTGGACCTGTTGGCGGACCGCCCGAGGCCATTGTCGACGATGGCGAGACGTCGCGGCGGCCCCCGCGGCCACCACCACCGCCACCCGCCACAGGTGTCGACGGTCCAGGAGACGATCCCCTCTTCCGCACCGAGTTGGGACCTGTAGGTGGTGGGCGCAGCGCTGCTGGTCCTGTCGGTGGCGAGGTGGCAGATGACGATGCTGCAGGCATTTCCTGCGGCGGCTTAGCAGATGGTGTCGTGGCCGCTGCAGCAGCTATCGTTGTCGCTGCTGTCGTGGCTGCTGCCGTCGTCGCTGTCGTGGCTGCCGGCGTGGCTGCCGGTTCCTTCTGCGGCGACCGAGGCGCCTGCGAGGTCGGCCGAGACGCGTCGTCGCGTGGTGTCGGCCGCGCCGCAGGACTCGGCCGTGCCGCTGGCGAGTTGGGCCGCGACACCGAGCGCGATCCACCGCCGGTGGCTGCCGCTGCTGCTGCTGCCGCCATCAGAGGGTTGTGAGACGACGACGGCGCTGGCGCTGACGGCGGGGGTGGTCCGCCGGGCGAGGGGCCGCGTCGAAGAGGGTAGTCGTTGTACGGTCGGACTTGATCGGGCGTGCGCGACCGGCCGCGGAACCGCACAGGCGAGCGTCGGCCCCTGCTACGGTTGCGCATGCCGCGATTCGGGCCGCGGTCGGGGCTACGAGAGCGGCGTCTGCTGGTTAGCTAAAGTATCGTAAAAGAATCGAAAAAAAATAAACCCACCGCATATCCATATCGCGCCGTGGCGAGTCGCGGGCTCGGTCGAGCATCCGGCCGCCGCGGGCTGGCGATCCGTAGCGCGACGACGGCCGGCGCAGCGGCGGCGGACTACGCCGCAGCGGTGTCGTCGAGGTTGGCGGCGGCGGCAGCGGCTGCTGCTGTCCTGGTCCCCCGGCGGCGGCGGCGGTCCCAGCCGGGCTGCCTCCTCCGCTGGCGCTCGTGACGCGTCCGGCCAGGCCAAACGAGCCGGGTGCCGGGCTACGGCTGTTGGTCTCGCCGGCCGGCCGCCATCGCTCGCCTCCAGCGTCGACTCCGCCACCTCCTCCATTGCCGCCGCCGCCTCCATTATTTCTCGACTGTGCGCGACCACCGCCGCCGCCACGGCCGCCGCGATACCGGTCGACACTACGCGACCGCTGGCGTCGTGGTGAGCGTCCGGGCACATAGCTGTCGCTGGCCGGCGGCGGAGTTGGTCGACGGTCGCGAGGGTCGCGGGGGTCGCGAGGGTCGCGCAACTCGCGGTCACGCATGTCGCCGCGCATGTCGCCGCGCATGTCGCCACGCATATCGCCGCGTCGCTCGCGGTCCAGTCGGTCCAGTCGATCCAGTCGGTTCATGCGCTCCAATCGGTCGAGGCGATCGCGATCTATGCGGTCGATGCGGTCGATGCGGTCGATGCGGTCGATGCGGTCGATGCGGTCGCGGTCCCTGTCCCGATCACGATCCCGGTCCCGGTCGCGGTCACGGTCACGGTCACGGTCGCGGTCGCGCACATCTCTCATGTCGCGGTCCCTATGCCGCTCGCGGTCGCCGCGGTCGCCGCCACCCCATTCCCTCAGCGGCGGTGGTGGTGGCGGCGGAAGCGGCCGGTCCCTGTCAGGCCGGTCCCTGTCGGGCCGCTCGCGCTCCCGCTCACGCTCCCGCTCGCGCAACGGACTCCTTTCCCGCCGGAGCGGCGGCGGCGGCGGTGGCGACCGATCGCGGCCCGACGACGGTCGCCACGATTCCCCGGCTCCATACCGCGTCACCTCGCCATCGTCGTATCGCTTGGCAGGCGGTGGTGGCGGCGGCGGCGACGTCGGCCGTGAAAACGGACCGGGGCCGGGACCGTATCGCCGGCCTGGTGTAGGTCTGTCCATTCAAAGGTAAAAAAGGTGATTATGAATAGAAAAAGAGAAGATAGAAAAGAGCTGTCGCGCCGATGGCGCAGGGACCGGAAAGATGCTCTAGATGGACGACAAAGCCGACGTCGATGTCATGAGTATGCTGAGAGGTGTCGGCTCGAGTAGAGTCGAAGGAAAAGGTCGTCCCTAGGTGTGGTGTCGTGTGGTGGGATGGACGAGTTAGGAGACAACGTTTTTGACGTTGAGCGCGTCGCGATTGACTTGCATGGCGTGGTCACGTGATGACTATAGCATTTTTGGTCCAAAGAGAAGTGCTGCTCGATCATGTGACTTATAACATCGTATGACACCTGCTTGATCACGTGGTGCAGTATAACTTCATACGAGTAGAGTGAAGCATGATATTCTCAGCTGTCCTGTCAGTTGCTTAATATACTGACACGGCTCATATAGTTCTCTTTCTACTGAAATATTATCGGAATGACAATGAGAGGCAAGTCGAATACCTGGGCGTGACTGCATGGCAGTTTACTGGTTATTAAATTAAAATGAAACAAAACGTCGTCATTCAGAAACAATGTGTGACAAGAAACGGTATGCAGACTGGAAGCAGAAAAGCGAACTTCTTTCAGAAAAAGTATGATAAAAAGGCAACACGCCTACTGCAAACCTACCCGCGCAATAATGTACAAAAAACATGAATGAGTGTCAAGTGAATAGGACGCAGGAGAGAACCCGGCAATGAAAACAAGCCAACGCCAAAAGAAAAGAACCGAAAGGAAGAATGATAAACAGATACAAAAAAAACCTGACAGCAATTCCGAAACCTTCCACGCCACAACCATTCTCATCAAACATCCACGCTGGTCCAGGCTGTCCTACTATCAAGCCTCGCCTCATACTAGCTAGTAGACGGCCGAGTCTTAGCACTGATGACCGTGCCATTTCACTTCTTGTCTGGCTTCGGGCCATAGCCCCTGCCACGCGGCGTCGTTCTCGCTTTGGGTAGAGGGACTTGGGTAGAGGGACTTGGGGAATTGTCCTGCGGGGAGAACAGAAAACGGGACAGCAGAAAAGGCCGAGGACGCCGAGGACGGGCCGCGTCACGCTCGGCCTGACGCTGGACCTGTCGGTTGATCGGGTGAGGGGAAAAATGTCGCTTTTCGCATCTGTCCTCTTTGCGACTGGCCTCTCCCCGACTGGCCCTTTCCAGTCTTCTCCTTTGCCGTCTTCTCCTTTGTCGTCTTCTCCTTTCCCGTCTAATCTTCCTCCGATATGCCCGCTGCCGCCGCCCGGATCGCTAGTTGCCGGCATTGTTGCTGGTGTTGTTGCCGTCGTTGGCGTTGGTGTTGCCGTCATCGTCGTCGTCATCGTCGTCCTCCTCCTCATCAGGGATCCGACTGAGAATCCACTGCTGTGCGTCGGCAGCGTGCTCCTTAAGCATGCGTGCCAGCCCAACGTGCGGACTGCGCGTGACATCGCCAAAGCGGCGCTTGTTGATCTTGCGGATAAACTCGCTCGTCTGCCAGCAGGCGTGGTCGCTGCCGACAAAGACGCGCGAGTTGTTCTTGTACCACTGCGTGAGGTCCGGGTCGGCATCGCTCTTAACGGCGCGCAGGCTGCCGTTGACAAAGTTGATGACGCCGTCGATGCGCGCCTTGCAGTCGCGGTTGACCAGCAGCACTTTGACGCCGAGGTACGCGTTACCGGCCCCGAGCAGAAAGATTTGCTGCGCCGACTCGGAGATTTGCAAGTAGTTGTCCCAGATGTAGCACACGACCTCTTGGATCTGCGTCTGCAGCAGCTCCTCGGACGCGCGCGGCACAAACGACTCGTCGTCGCGGGACTGTCTGTTAGCAAGGAGCAGTCTCTCTTGTCATGCATGCTTGTGCCCACTTACATCGGTCTGGTGGTTGTGGTTGGGAATGTTAATGTCAATCACTCCGAACCCATTGTCTATGGCCCAGTCAATGTACGGCAGCATGCCGTCGGCCTGCCCGTTAGCATAATTCACATTCAGGTCAAATCATTGCCCACATACCATCCACGCATTGTGTGCGTCCACGCCGTTGGTCAGCACGTCCGGCTGTGCCACCAGCTCCGGCGGATCGTGGATTGTCACCAGAATCCGCTTTGCCTGGTGCAGCCCGCGCGTCACCAGCACCTGGTCCTCGTAGCCCTTGTACAGGCTGCCGCGCTGCACAAACATGGGGAACATGCCGTGCTTGACCGACAGGGCGTGCCGCTGGTAGGCCCGCACCACATCCTCGAGCCGCACAACACCGTTGCTGCTGCCATCGTTGGGCCCGGCTGTCGCCGTCGCTGCCAGGTCCGGCACGCTGACCACGCCCGGCCGCATGCACTCCCAGTACGGCGCCTGGTGTGCCTGCACGCGTGCCAGCAGCCGCATCGCGTCCTTGCGCACGCGCGGAATCGCAAACTGCGGCGGCGGCTCGCCCATCAGCGTGCGTGCCACGGCCAGCGCCGACGCCGAGATCGCCTTGAGGTTGTAGCCGCCCTCCAGGCACACCGCCACTTTGCCCGACGCCAGCGACATGAGCATGTGCGTCATGTGGGCGTAGCATTCCGGCGTCACAAAGCACCCGCCCAGCTCGTCGCCGGCCGCCGCGTCAAAGCCCGCCGAGATAATGACAAAGTCCGGCCCAAACTCGTTGGCAATCGGCATCACAATCTTTTGAAAGGCCAGCATGTACTCGCCGTCGCCCATGCCCTGGTTGTCCCAGCCAATGTTGACGTTGCGGCCCACGCCCGCGCCGCGCCCGCACTTGTCAATGTTGCCGTCGGCAACCGACGGGTCCGGCGGCACCCCCGGGTAGAACACGCCGCCGCCGTACACGTGCAGCGAAATGTACAGCACGTTGGGGTCGTCGTAAAACATGTTTTGGATCCCGTTGCCGTGGTGCACGTCCCAGTCCAGGATCAGCACCTTGCGGCACACGTCCGGGTACTCGCGCTGGCACACGCGCGCCGCAATCGGCACGTTGTTGAACACGCAGAAGCCCATGGACTGGTTGTGTTCCGCGTGGTGGCCCGGCGGCCGGATAATGGCAAACGCATTCTTGACGTCCCCGCGCACCACCGCCTTGCACGTCTCGACCGCGCCGCCCGCCGACAGCAGCGCCGCTTCGTATGTCATCGACCCCACGTACAGCGAGTCGCGGCCCTCGTCCATCGTCTTGCTGATCTCGCGCAGCTCGTACGTCGTCCGCGTCGCCAGGTCCTTGACCCACTGGAAGTGGTGTGCCTCGTGCACCAGCAAGATCTCCTCCACCGTCGCCTCGCGCGCCGGGATCCGCCACATGTACTTGGTCGGGCACGTACGGATGATCCGCACCAGCTCCGACTCGGGGCCCTGGTACACCAGCCCGGCCCGCTTGAGCGCCCCGAAAATCGCCGAGATCCGCGCCGGGTCCTCGGGGTGGTGCGGTCCCACGCCAAAGTCTGCGTTGGCGTGCAGCTTCATGCGGTCGTCGTAGCAGCAGCCCGTCGGGAGCAGCCCGCGCCGTTTAAAGTCGGACGGATACCCGAGCGCACTGCTGTTGTTGTTGTTGTCGTCGTCGTCGTCATCGTCGTCATCGTCGTCATCGTCGTCATCGTCATCTCCCTCCTTTGCATCGTGCGTGCCGTCGCCACCTACACCGCTGGTGGTGGCCGTGTTGCCTGCCACCCCGGGCATGGCCGAGGCTGACGCGGACGTAGACGCCGCCGCGGCTGGCTCTGTGCCGTCCATGGTCACATCCTCCGCGTCCATTCTGGTGAGCTGTCTGCAGCACCTCTATCACGCAGGCCGAGACAGTACAGGCTGACGAGCTTGCGAAGAAGCTATCTATCGGTTAGCGCTTATAGCTGTAGTGAGGCAGATGACACATGACGTCCTTTTGTGACAAACAGAAGGGTACATACCGAAAACAAACGCAGCCAGAGGGTATATAGCAAAATACACAGCTTGATGGATCGTGTATGTCCAGCTGCAGAAGAGTAAAGACGAGTAAACCAGAAGTGAAAAGAAAAAGGACTGAGAGAAAGAAGCTGATATAAAAAAGAAAAGAAGAGAAGAATGAAAAAGATTAAGAAAAGAAGAAGAGAAGACGATAAAGAAGCAACTAGAGCAGACAGAGAGAGCAGACAGAGTAAACTAAGCTGAGAGCTAGAAGAGCTTCTTGTCCAGAGCTCCTCAAAGCTGCAGGGGTATTAAGAAAGGAGAGGCGCAGCTCCGCGTCGGGACTCTCAAGAGACGACAGAACAGGCAGGTGGCGGCGTGACAGAAGTGTGCATGGACGAGAGGACGAGAGGAAGAGAGGAAGAGATGTTGTTTGATGAACCGACAAAGGCCGATTGTGGGTTGTCGCGAGGTAAGCGCGATAAGATAAGCGCTTATGTAAGTCGCGTCTGTCAGTGACGAGAACAGGAGGACAAAGCGAGCAGTGATCAGGTGGTTGAGGGAGTCAGTTTGGATTGGATATGCTTATATGTTGCATTGAATGAGTAGACTATTTGTAACTTGAGTTATAGCTTGAGTGAGTTAAAATAAGGTTTATATGAGCACAATGAGCCAAAATAAGCCAAAATCAAAATCAAAAGAAAAAGAAAAGAAGAGCTACAAATCCAGCAACCCCCGTGGAATCTCGGAGCGTGACTGATACAGCGCATTCTCCGGCTGCCAGCTCAGTCCCAGACCCGTCATGTCACCGTTTGACACGCACGCCTCGGCCTCGGGCCCGGTCCAGTCCAGGATCCCGCCGCCGCTCCGGCCGGCCACGCGAGAAAATACCGGCAGCAGCAGCGCATTGGCCAGCGGGTCCGGGGGCTGGCCGTCGCCGTCGCCGTCGGGGTCATCGGACGTCGTCGTTGTCGTTGCCGCCGTCAGGTCAAACAGCGTCTGCCGCCACCGCTCGCTGACCACGGCCGCCAGCGCGTGTGTCAGGCTCTCAATGTCGGCCTCGACGCCCGGGTGCCGTCGCCGCACGTCCTGGATTAGCCGCACCTTGGTGAAGTTGTGCCCGTGGTCCAGGTAGTACAGCAGCTCGTCGGGTGGCAGCTTGCGCATCGTCGCCACCACCAGCCGGTTCTCGCGCTGCCGGCCCCAGCCGATGCGCGCCGCGTCCTTTTCCGTCAGCTTCGCGTCTGCCCCCATGCGCACGCTGTCAATCGACGGGCAGATGCTCATCTCAATCATGTCCTCGGCCGTCATCCACAGGTCTTTCAGCTCGCTCAGCTCGTCGTTGCTCAGCGCCCGCACCTGGTTGACGCGCACGTCGCGGCCCGCCGGGTAAAACACATTCGGCCGCGGCAGGTCGCCGTGGAAGTAGAACGCGTACCGCATCCAGGCGTAGAGCGCACGTCGCAGCCGAAAGTTCTCGCGCGGCGTCAGGCTGCGCGTCATGCACGGCATCGTGCAGAACCGGTACTGCGGGAAGATGCGCTCCCAGCCACGCACGGTCCGGCATACGGCCAGCAGCCGGTCAATGTCGGCATCCTCGAGCGTGACCTGGGCACACGAGATCTTGGGTTGGCCGGCAGTGCGGCGTGCGTACGTCGTAGGGGGCGTGCCGCCGGGGCATAGCACGACATTCCTCCGGCGCACGCGCTTGTACAGCCATGTTCCCCACGGCACGCCCAGGTCCGACGCCGACGCCTTGACGACCTGCAGCAGGCCGTCAAACGGCGTAAACTCGGCCTCGGCAATGCGCAGCACAATCGTAGTGCGGTGGGCGGCAAAGATGTTGGCAAAGCGTCGGCTCGTGGTGGCCAGGCCATGGGCCGTTGCCATGTCGAGGTGCAGAAACACTTGCACCAGAATCTCCACGGGCATGTGGTCCAGCATGGTGGTCTCGGCATCTGCAGGTGGCACCGTGACCGGCGGCACATAAGCCGGACAAGACATGATGGCAGGGATGACAGCGAGGGGTATAGGCAGCAGCAAGTGGACAGGCAGTGTGTATCAACAGAACAAATGCAAACGTATAAGACAATATCGGTAGAAGAAACAAAGGTAATAACGGATCCGGGTTGATCGAAAACGACAGACAGTTCTCGCAGCAACTCGTGTAGCAAGACTCGACTAAAGAACACACTCCCCGCCGTTGGGGCTGCCAGAGCACATGTTGTTAAAAGGGGTGGCCATTGCCAGAAACAAAAAGAAACGAGAAAAGAACAACGAGAAAGCAGCCGGAACTGTGGCCGTCGAGGCCGATGGCAGCGGTGCCATGCAGGCTGTCGATGACGGAGATAAGATGTAAACAGTGGTGTAAGCCGGGGTCGGGCCGTCTATCGAGTACGGTGCAAGTTTGGGACCGTTGACGCTGCCGTGGGCAAGAGTAGAAAAAGAGAAACGAAGCGCAGAATACGGACAACGCGGTACTGCAAGACGTGACCGGTGGTAGGACAAGGAGGAAAGAGCACTGGACAGCGCATTCACGCAAGGGACGCGGCTGACGCCCGTGCAGCGGTGAAGTGGACCCACTTGTCGGTGTTACTCGTGCACGTGAGAGAAGCGAAGGCACGTGATGTGAAGCAGCATACTTTTGTACTCGTAGACAAGACAGACGAAGAGCAGAACAAGACAAACGTGAATGAATAAACCCAAGTCCTAAACGCCCAGGGAATCGATAAAACAAGAAAGCTCCCCGCTCGCCCCTAAGCAAACACCGCCTTGGCGTCAAAACTGCCCCGTGCCGCCTTGGGCGCGTCGCTATTCGTCCGCAGGCCCAGGCTGTCGCGCTTGGCCACCAGGCTGCTCTGCTGCTCCGACCGCTCGTTGCGGTGGTCGGCGCGCGTCTTGCGCAGCTCCGACCGCACCTGGTTGGGCGACACAAAGTGCGGGTTCTCGTAGATCAGCGGGCCACCAAACGCGCCCTCCTGGATGATAATGGGCGTCAGCGTGAACCGCGGGCCGATCTCGAGCAGCTGGATTTCGGTATCCTTGGCGTCGAGAGCCACTGCTGCCGCCGCCTTCTTTGCCTTGGCCGCCGCATCCTTGTCGTCGTCGTCGTCGTCGTCGTCGTTGTCGCCGGTCTTCTTCTTGCCGACTTCCACCTCGAGAATCTGGTAGTTGCGAATCCACACTTTGCCGTCAAGCACCGAGAAGCCCATGACGTGGTCGATAAACGGCTTGGACCCCCGCGCGCCCTTGGGCACGCCAAAGACGTGCGTAAACATCTCCTTGATCAGGCGCAGCTCGGGCTCCGTGTCAAACGCGCCGTCAAACGACAGCACCGGCCGCGAGCCCTTGAGGCAGTTGCCCGCGAACTGAAGCTCGTCCATTGTGTGCACTGGTTGTTAGCAGAGGTAAAAATAGACAAAAGAGAGAACGCCACCTACAGTTCTGAACGTGAAACTTGACCGTCGGCCCGTTGGGAATCTTGCTCATCCACATGTACAGGTCCTGGCCCTTGCGTGCCTCGAAAAACAGCACATTGTTGCAGTTGTACAGCTCTGCCAGCTCGTTGAGCTCGTACAGCTTGGACTTGGTGTCAAACTTGACCTCCTTGCGGCTGTGCGGCATCATGGCCGCCAGGTCGTTCATCAGGTGCCGGTGGCTAAACGTGATGCCGCGCGACGGCACAATCAGCACGCGCTGCCGCATCTTCTTGGGAATGTCGTCGCCGGCGCCCGTGGCATCTCCGTCCTTTTTGCCGTCTGACGACTTGGTAAGGCGCTTGTAGAAACTCATTGTGGGTTTGGGGGGGTGGTTGATGATGTGGTATTCGTGATGCGGGCGTCGTGAGGATTTCGATGTCCGCTTTTCAAAGTAATTTTCTAGCAAAAAGTACAGCAAAAGAGTAGTGCCAATACAAAATATTAGCATACTAATCTCTACCGCCACTGCGTCTAGCTGCCGGTCTAAAAAACTTTTACTGGGTCCTGCCTTGACCGCCCGGTTCTGCCGCCAGCCGCCCAAGGCGGTGAACAACAATCATTGAGCTTCCACGAGTCTACGAGTACGAGTACTCACACAAATGCCATGCCGTGCAAACCAATAACATCAGATATTTTCCTTTGAAAGCCCACCACTGACAGTCTGTCTGAGGACCAAAAAGCAACAAAAGAGATTGAAACATGCGGGTTGTTGACGGGGGGAAGAGCAACCAAAGACAAAACACCGTCCTAGACAGACAAAATACGTCGAGAATACAGAAAACAAAACAAAGAAAAGTGAGACGTGGCAGGCAGAGTCAGGCAGAGAGGGACGCAGAGGCGTGGACAGGACGGAAGGCCGTAAAGACGACATCGACATGACAGCATAACAAAAGAACGACAAAAAGACGCAACAGAGACGTGGCAGCATGGCAGGACAATGACACAGGCACAAAGCGAGCAGGGCCAGGGCCGTCATCAAACGCAGTCGCTGCCATGCCGCATCCGGGCATGAACACATAAATCATAGTACGCCAAGGACAGTTGTCCCCGCCCAGTCCTCCAGTCCGTGTCCTGCTGTCGAGCGAGCCCTTCTTCAAATTATCGGAATCCGCTTAGCAGCACTTGCCACCCTTTGCTGCAGCGTCGTCCGCCGGCTTGCTGAGAGTGAGGTTGGTGCCGGCGCCAATCGTGGCCTGCGTGTTGTCGCCGCTGTCGAGCGCCTTGCTGGACACAATGCGGTAGATCTCTGGATGGGGTTAGCTGGTGCTTTGTGCTCGGGGTGCGTGCGGTCGACATACCCGTCAGGATGTTCTGGAAGGCAAGCTCAACGTTGCTGGCATCGAGGGCAGACGTCTCGATAAAGGACAGGTGGTTCTCGCCTGATATTCCAGTTAGTATATATCATTGGCCATGCTCTGCAATGGACTTACTGGCAAACGCCTTGGCCTCTTCTGTGGGCACGGCGCGGAGATGCCGCAAATCGCTCTTGTTTCCGACCAGCATAATCACAATGTTGGCATCGGCGTGGTCCCGCAGCTCCTTCAGCCACCGTGTCACGTTCTCGTACGTCTGGTGCTTGCTGATATCGTAGACAAGCAGCGCGCCAACAGCGCCGCGGTAGTACGCCGACGTGATAGCACGGTACCGCTCCTGGCCGGCCGTATCCCAGATCTGTGCCTTGATCGTCTTGGAGTCGACCTGGATGGACCGCGTGGCAAACTCGACACCGATCGTCGACTTGGAGTCGAGGTTGAACTCGTTGCGCGTGAACCGGCTCAACAGGTTGGACTTGCCGACGCCCGAGTCACCGATGAGGACCACTGGGTGTGTTAGTAGTTGAAATGACGTAGGCGGGTGTCAGATGAGCCGCCGCACAACATCGTGAGCTTACCCTTGAAGAGGAACTGCGGGGTAAGACATGTTAGTATGACAATAAATATGTGAAGAAGACTGTCTTTCTCATGACGCGGGATACGTGGTGTCAGAGCTGCCGCCAGCGTTGCGACGCTTGCTCCACCGGATTTAAGGGGAACACAAGACGGGCAATGGAAGGATAACGAAAGCACACCATCACGGCCTGCAGCCCACGACGGGCTCGGCAGCGGGAAGAGCAGCGCACGGAGGGGATAGATGGGGTAGAGGAACGATGGCATGATCGACGACCGCCGGCCACGAGGGCGGACCGCATCGGGGAGAAGGGGAGGGGGGCGATATTGTCCAAAAGGAGGGGAAGACGGCTGCTCACATCGTATTCGTCGTTGGCCATGGCTGCGGATGGTGTCTGGAAATAGCGAGAAATGGGATCGTGCGGGCGGATGTGAAGAGAATCGAAACGGCGCGAGATGTGGCGTTGTCGTCGGGGATGCGATAGGTTGTGGGTTGAAAGAACGCGGTGTGGTGAAAAAGGAACAGTGAAGCACTTGTGGAGGACGAGAGGGCGAGGACCAGCCAGCAAGGAGAACTGGGGTGGGGCTGGGCACTGGGCTAGGCTTGCGCATGTGCTGTCCTGAGACTTGCCATATGTCCTCTATCATTACGACGCGCAGGCACCGGCATTCAGGGCGTTGGGCAAGACTGTGGCGTTGCTTCTCAGCCACGGAATAGGGGGGATTGTCAGGTAATTTGGGGACGTTTCGGGTGGGGGCGATAAGATGTTGTTATTGGCAGGTACTTTCACTAGCAGGTCGCAGCTTCCTCCTGATTGCCATCCTTTCGACGGAATACATGTACGAGTACTTAGATGGATAGAACTTCATTAATCAGTATGAATTGTCGTTGAGTTTATTAAGGGATTTCCAGGATACATAGCATGCGGTTCCATCAGATTACCGCAATATCCATTGTGGCGTACTAAGACGTTGTTTTGATTGACGTGCTCGAGGTATTACAACGGTATCGATGGACAAAGAAAGTACTGCCGGTTTGGAAATGAGACTAACTCCGTAGGGATCTCCATCAGCAGTTGGCCGGCCGCCAGCAGGGGTTTAGCTTGTTGACAGCGCCAGTGGCTCTTTCCTGTCATGACTTCACTCCATATGGGGCAGACGACATAAAGACCAGCGCTTACAAAGCCGTGCTTCCCCTCTACGAGTAAACATCTGAAAGAAAATTGATATTGGCTAGCTTTTCAAGCTCCCAGTACCTATTCTGTTTGCTGCTGCAAGGCGGCTCGCGTTTGCCGTTGGTTCGCGGTTGGCTAGCTGCGCCGCGAACATGGCTGAAAAGCACGGCGGCGCCTTGGACGGCGGCGCGCTTGCGTTCAAGTCGGACCCGAGCGACGGTGTGACGGCGACAACGACGGCGTCCGACCTGGACGACGACATCTCCGTCACGTCGACCGTGTACCCTGACGAGGCCGAGGACCATGAGTACGAAGTCGATGACATTTTGTGCGAGGAGGAGGACGGCGACGGCGACGGCGTCATGAAGTACCTGGTCCGGTGGAAGGGCTACCCACTGGAAATGTGCACATGGGAGCCGCGGGAGAACTTTACCGACGAGGTGCTCGAGGACATCTGGGAACAGAAGAAGAGACAGCCCGGCTTCCAGCCGTTTGATCTGGGCATGCTCGACGAGGCACAGCGAGCAAAAGGGCTACGACACTTACGCCGCAACCGCAAACGGAGGCAGCTGGGACTGCCCGAGACATCACCGTTGCTGGAGGCCGTGCCAGACCAGGACCTGTTGATAACGGACAGCACAGCCGAGGCGGCGGCCGCTGCGGTTCCCGTGCCCAGCCTTGTCCTTGCCTCCACAGAGCTTCCCGAGTCCACAGAGATTATAGACTCGGACGAGGACGTGGTGGTGCTGGACGCGATATCTGCACCCCCGTCCCAGAAGAAGAAGAAGAAAAAAAGGAAGAGCATCGACCTTACAGCGGAGGACTCTGCCACGGCTGCGCCAAAGAAGAAGAAGTCCAAAGAGGACAAGGACAAGGGGAAGGGGAAGGGGAAGGGAGCGGAAAGCACAGCAGACAAGGGCAAAGGAAAAGAGCCGACAAAGAAAAAGTCGTCTCTTCCAGCACCCAAACCTGCCACATCTGCCGGCGCAGCAACGGACCCCAAGGGCAAGGTTCTGGAAAAGAGGACGTCAACGGACCGCCCGCCCAAGACGGCCTTTGGCTCCTTTTCTGAAAAGCTTGCTGCCAGCAAACTTGGCAAACCAAAACAGCAAGGCATTACGACTGCCAAAGAACCATCCGCCGCAAAAACCAGCAGTTCTAGCGCTGGTGCCACTGCTAGCAGCAGCTCGAACGCACCAGCAGCAGCTCGAGGAGCAAAGCCCGTGGCCAAAAAGTCCGGAGTCACATCACAAGGCGCCGGAGGGAATGCATTCAGCGGTGGCAAGCGAAGTCGCGCCGGCCGCACGTCGCTGATTGCCGTCGCAACAGACCCCAACAAGCCACAGCAGCTCTTTGAGCACATCAGCACCATTCGCCGTGTCGAGCTCATGGAGCGCGACAAGCCGGACCGGGCCATTGAGCCGTCGCAGCTCAAATCGGCACTGTTTCCCATCACCGGAGGCCCGCCGCCGCGGTCGGCCAACAGCAGCATGCCTTCACGGCCCAGCCTTAAGAAGCCCGGCTCCAGCGACGACGGCCCGCGAAAACGTAAGTGGGTGCGGTTTGCCAGTGTCGACAGTGAGACCGGGCCTGTGCTCGGCAATGCGCGTCTTAAGTCGCCGCCCGCCAGCGAACGTGACGTGATCGGGGAAAATGACGTCGAGGAAGACACAGTAATGCACGACCCAGTGCCAGACGAGGCCCCGGCACAGCCCGCACAGCCCGCACAGGTACTCCTGCCATCGGTGGCACTGAAGCTGCTCTTTGGAACACAGACGGAGCCAGCAGATGCCACGCTCGATGTTGTAGCACACAACGGCAGCACGCAGCAGCTGCTCGACCAGATCTTTGCTGTCCGAACACTGCGGTTTGGCTACTCGTTTCTTGCTGCAACGCTCCAGAATCAGCTCGACGGGATCCGCGACAATTACCTGTTTTCCGGAAACATTAGACAGCCAGAGACGGCCGGAGCCACACCCTCGTCGTCTGCGTCCGTGCTGCAAATGGTGTCGCAGCGGCTGAAGCTGATGGCATCGGGCCTGATCCTGGTGAGACCCGACCATGCCGTCCTGGTATATCCTACGCAGTGCGACGACTGGATCGAGTCCCAAGTTGGCTTCCCGCTGCCGCCGGCCGGCACCGATCCGACGGTGTCGCTACGATACGTTGTGTTCAGCACCGGCATGGACTGTGCAGCACTTCTCCGTCCGCCTGGCGACGAACAGGCCAGCTTTGGGGCATCGCCGGGCGACCAGGACCGCCGGCAGCTGATGCAGCAGTTCTTCCAGCTCGACAAGAAGGCCTTTGACGACCTGTTGCCCAACGAGCCGCGACGACCAAAAGTGAAGGCTCCGCCTACGCGTTTCTTCTTGGCGTTCCCCCCGACAACGAAGCCGTTCATGTACCAGATGGCAACCTGGCTGCGGGACATGGACGCCGACTGCATCATCATGTTCAGCACGAATCCGGGTGCGTGGATGGCGTTCCTGCACGACGTCGCCAATGAGAAGATGCCCGGCGTCGTGCTTGTGCACGAGCTGGTCACCGGTGCGCTGCGGCAGTTCCCTTACTTTCATAAGCTCGTATACCCTGGCACCTGGAACTGTCGGGTATGGTCGCTGTCTCAGGGGACCTATGCGTCACCGATATTCTACCCCATCAACGGCTCCATTGACGACGTGCCGGCTCCGATTGGGCGCATTTCCTGGACGGAGCTGTTCCCAGACGGGCTCGCGATACTCCTGACGCCCAGTGCCATTCTGGCCGACCCCAGCTTTGTGCTTGCGATCCTGCGGTGGGCGAGTGCAGCGGCACGTCACGGGCGGGCCCCGGTGACGCTGGTTGCGGCATGGGACCTCTGCAGCTACATGAGGGAGGTGGCCGACGACAAGTGGCGCTTGCTCGAGGAGATGCAGAGGGGGCCGGTCAAGCCGGACTATAGAAGCACGTTGCGCGTGGGTGCATTACCCAAGCACTGCCTGCACCGGGACGAGGCGTGGGCGCTGGCGTGCGAGCTGTGTGACATGGACGGCCAAAAGGCACTCGCGGCCCTTCGCGGACCGGGGTGGCCGCGCGCCATCACGCTCGCCGACCCGGCCATTGACCCCAACGACGAGCAGAGCCTCGTGTGCTGGTTTGGGTGGTGGTCTACGCTCTACATGGACCAGTACCGGGCTTTTTTTGTCCTCGGCACGGAGCGTAAGAGCGGCAGCCTGGACATTATGTCGCGCAAGATCCGCGTCCCCAACTTTGCATCGCCGGCCGCGTCGGGCCCAGAGACCCGGCCTCCGGATACCTGGATTCCGGAACCCCGGGAGAGCACGTGGGCTCCAGGCCCATCTGCCGCCAAACTTGACAGCACAGCTGACACAGCGGCCCAGCCGGCTGCGACCAAGCCACGACGCACATCCAGGACAGATTCCATCACCACGGCACCGCGGACCGTCACGGCACGTCGACACCCTGTGCAGCCACTCAACCTATATTCGGCAAAGCTGCTCGAGTGGAACCGGCACAAGAACTTCTGGAAGATTTTTGGGTATGTGGTGTGGTGGCGCGATGCAGACGAGAGCTATCGGAACGGCTTCATGGACTCGACCAACCACACCATCCAGGACTGGATGAGGTACACGTGGCCCTTTAGCCTTGTCCACCGGTCGTATATAGGGCTGTTCAACCTGGCGGACGTGGCGGACGACGGCAACGCGGCAGCAAGCCATCCGTTTGTGGCCGTCTGGCGTCCCGTGATGCCGCACGTGCAGCACCTGCACAAGGACGAGACAGAGCTGGTTTTCTGGGACGCGCACGCCGGCGAGCGGTTCTCGGGGCGCGACAAGCTGTACGAGCAGGACGACCTGACGTCGGGCCAGCTGGCGGTCGTGGACTATCTGCGGCAGCACGGCAGCGAGAAGAACCCGGGCACCCATCTGGCCAAGATCTGGATCAACAGCCGTGCCCGCGGCTGGGTCGAGGAGCCGACGTCACCGACATACAATGCCATGGACCGGACAATGGCGTTTTTGGAGTCGCTGGCGGACGACTTTAAGTTTGTCATGCCGCCCACCCCCGCCTATATGACGTCGCTGGGGTACAAGCAGCTGAACTCGGGCCGTCGGGGGACGGATGGCAGCAGCGGAACCGGAGCCGGAGCCGGGGCCGGAGCTGGGGCCGGAGATGGGGCCGGGACCGGGACTGCAGCCGGGACTGCAGCCAGCCTTCCCGCCAAGACGAGCAAAGTCGCCAGTTCCACGCACGAGCCGAGCAGGACCGTTGCGCCAACAAACGACAGCAAAGGCGCCAGCACGCGCGGCACGCGAGGCAAGCGCGACAACAACCCGCAGCCGGTGCGCATGGTGTTCCAGCCTCCGGGCAGCTCACCGCCGGGGCCGACCGCTATGCAATACCAGAATAACCTATACGAGAGCACGCAGGCCCACAAAAAGCGCGATCCCAATGCGACGGAGATGGCCTACGAGTTTCGGCCGACCATGGAGTGGTACCGCGACCTGCTGGAGGAGGGCCTCGGGTTCGAGCACGTGGTTGTCGAAAAGGCCGAGGCGGTGTGTTTGCGGTTTGGCATTGCGCGGCCGGCCGTATAGTGGATATAGCTCTGACGCTGTTCTATATACGCGCTAGTGCCACTTTTGGAGCACCGAAAGCACTGCTGTTCCTAATGGCACTATGTTGTTGACTAGAGGCACTATGCTGTTTTTTTTACTATTTTCCCTAACGGCACTATATGCTGGTCCCCAGGCACTATGCTGTTTCTGAGGCACTATGTGTTGTCTCCTAGGCACTATTCTGTCTCCTGGGTACTATAATCTGTGTCCTAGGCACTATATTGTGTTCCCCAGGCACTGTTTTCTGTTTCCTAGGTACTACAAACTGATCCCTAGGCACTATATTCTCTTTACTAGGCACTATGGTTTGAGTTTGAGGCACTATATGGTGTTCCCCAAGCACTATTTTCTGTTCAGTATAATTTGAGTCCTAGGCACTGTATGCTCTTTCCTGGTCACTATCTTCAATTCTAGACACTATCATCGCTATACACAAAACAATCGCTGTTCGTAATAATTCGCAGTTCTACTAAAGGAAACACTCTGGCTGCTGCCACCTACTTGACCTTGTTCATAATGGTCTCGGGCCCGCGCTCGACGTGGATCTGGGCGGCCTGCGCCTTGACAATGTTGAGCATGCTGCGCTCAAAGTCGTCGCGCGCGCGCAGCACGGCCTCGACCCAGCTGATCTGCAGGTCCCAGTAGGCCTGTTTGAAGGTGATAAAGGCCTCGGCGATGCCGTCCTTGCCGACGGTGAGCAGGGACAAGAACTGCTCGGTGACGCGCCACGTCTGCTTGAGGTTCCCGGCGGCCTCGGCCTTGGGCATGGCGTCAAACATTTCAAAGACGGTGGCAACGTCGGCAAAGATCTGGTCCTGAAAGGGGTCGGTGCGCTTGAGCTTGGCGCCCTTGTTGCGCACGGCCGAGAGGTAGCGCACGAGCAGCTCGTCCGAGAAGACTTCGACAAACAGGTCGGTCACCGAGTAGTGCAGCACCTGGCGGTAGTCGGCAATGTACTCTTCGATCGTCACCACCATCTGCTTCATGCCCGTGGCGGCGCCGTACCAGCGCGGCGTGAAGAAGTCGGGCATGACGGCCTTGAAGTCGACGGCAAAGATGAGCGACGCAAACTTGCCCATGCACCACATGCTCAGGTCGACGTAGCCGTCGCGCAGGGCGGCCACCTCGGCGTCGACGCGCTCCATGTACTGCGGCGACACGAGCGTCTCAATCTTTTCGCGGAAGCTTGACAGGTACGACAGGCGCGGGCCGCTCCCGCCCCCGCCGCCACCGGCACCACCGGCACCGCCGTTGCCGCCGCCGTCGTCGTCCTTGTCGTCGATGCTGGCAATCTGGTCGTTGGCCGACGCCACCAGCCAGTCCTGCAGCGCCTGGTAGCCCTCGAGGTCGTCGGGCGCGCGGCCGGCCTCGTAGCGCTGGGCCTCGGCGTCGAGCATGGCCTGGATGTTTTGCTGGCGCGTGCGCAGCCGCAAGAACATGGCGTCGACGACGCCCTCGACGACGTCGGTGCGCTGCGAGTTGGCCGCCACGTCAATCTGCTCGCGCAGCATGCGCCACAGGTCGACGAGGTTGCGCGTGCGGAAGAACCCGTACTCGTCCTGGTCCAGGTTGCCGCCCTCGGCCGTGCCGCGCTCGGCAAAATCTTTCTGCTCCTGGCGCTCGATGCGCTCGATCCACTCGTCCAGGTACTTGATGATGAGCTGGCGAAACTCGCGCACGAGCTCGGCCTCGCGGTTGTCGAGCACGTGCGGCGTCAGCGTCTTGTCGTCGGCGGGGAACCCGAGCTTGGCCATCTTCTTGTAGTATTTCTCGGGCCAGCTGATGATTTCGAGCGTGTGCGCCGACGTGGCCTCCGGGTCGTCGACGAGGGCCAACAAAAAGTCGTGCATCATGCGGTGGTAAATCTCCGTGTACGTGCGCATAATGTTCCACTTCTTGGGCATGAGCGGCGTCATGCCCAGGCGCACGGCGTTGAGGTCGTTGAAGAACCAGCGCAGGGCCTTTTCCAGGCGCGACGCGTCGTCCAAAAAGGTCTGGCGCGCCTGCTCAAACTGCGCCTCGGCGTACGCCTCAATGGCCTGCAAGAATTTGCCCTTGTAGCCGCGCACCGTCTTGGCGCCGTCTGTGATGCCCTGGAACCGCGACGCAATCTCCTTGTGGTCGCGCATGGCGTCCTGCAGCGCCTGCACGCGCTGGTCGCTCTTCTCCTCGGCCTCGATGATGAGCGCGAAGCGTACGACCAGATTGTTGTTCTCGGCCGTCACGAGCGTGATCAGGCTCGTGGCCACGAGGCCGACGTGCTCGTCAAACCAGTCAATGGCGCCGTCGAGCCGCTCAAAGTAGTCCTCGAGCGTCGACTGCAGGCTGCGGTCCTCGGCGCGCGTGATCTGCTCCATGGCGTCGTCGCGGATGTTGCGCAGCTGCGTCAGCTCGTAGTGGATCGGCAGCAGGTTCGGCATGTTCTCCGGGTCCTCGTCGTCTTGCCGCAGCATCGCCTCCACCGTGTTGAGCCGGTCGCTAAACGTCTCGAGGTTGTGCCGCATCGTCTCCACGGCGCCAAAGTTGCGGTGCGCCTGCGACACCTGGTTGATCGTCGCAAAATCTTTAATCATGTTTTGGCTCTCCGAGCACAGCTTGTCAATCTGCATCATCTCCTCCTTGATCTGCTGCACCGTCTTTTGCCCGTCCGACAGGCCCGTCATGCCGCTCTGCGTCGTCTCCAGCTGGTCGCGCAGGCCCGCCCGCAGCTGGCTGTCGATCGCCGCCTTTTTGCGAGCAAACTCCATCTTGAGCGTCGAGATCTTGTCCAGGTCGTCTGGGTGCCGCAGCAGATCGGCCAGCTTGACCAGAGGGCCGTCCATTGCAGCGAGGGGGGGGAGGGGGTGTCGAGAGAAGAATGGGCGGAATGAGCGGTTGTTTGCTTGCGAGGGCCGTCTCACATTCAGCCCATTGCCAGTGAGGGCCGACCGAAGTTGAGCGTATGTAGAGTGTTTGACGTGTGTTGCCGTGTGATCGGGGGTGCGGTGGTTAAGGGCGAGGTTGAAGCTATGCGCCGCATCCTATCGTTAGCGTTGCTGACTAAGCTTTACGATAAGAAACTGTACACGATAAGAACTGCACGCAATACTTCCACATCAAAGGTCGAGCAAAAAAAAACAGCACTCAAAAAAAGAGCAAAAAAAACGTACAGCAGCGGGTATTCGCTGGTCGTCACCGACCCAACTACTAATCCACCGATTACTGGTTTAACTAGGGGAGAGCGGACGGGATCCCGTGC
>JANSMC010000065.1:0-128253 GCA_029299015.1 Ophiostoma montium | reverse complement strand
TTCTCAATCGGGACTAGTGTATTTGTCTTATCGGCACGGCCCACTTATTTGTACCTACAGTCCAGGTAGCCCAAAAACACAGTCCAAATAGCCCTACTCCTCACAAAACCTTGACTTTGTAGCCGGGAACCTTTTCAATATCGGCAAGCACAACCTCCATTGGCGTGACATATGAGACGTCCGAGTCGACTCCGTATCCGGCCCCTCGGGTCAGAATTCCACCGAGCCGGCCATCAATGCCAAAAACAAGCGAGTCCGAGTCGCCAATTCTGGAGAATGGTGTGGTCCTGCACCGGGCGATCCAACAATCGCCCATTCGTGGGTTTCAAATGCAGGTGTCCCATCGAGGACAGTTCTTTGCGTTGTCAGGATCTCAGATGGACACCTCTAGGTCAGCTTGGTGGTGCATCCTCGTTTCCCGGCAATAAAGCACTCCTCCCCGTCGTCGTTGAGAGATTCTGATTCTCTAACTTCTGCCATGGGAATGACGCCTGCCAGCCGCTTCAAGCCGTCGTCTGGAAACTTGATGTTGTCATTCATGCACTGGTTGAGATCACCAGGATTGACGCCCTCCATCGTCAATGATACGTTGTTGGTCAGATCTGCAGCGTTGTTGGGGAACCTTTGGCGGTCGAGCTCGATCAGGCACCAGTCGCGCGACCAGAGATAGGGAGCCTGCCTGCCCTCGCCCCAGTACTTAGCCTGCTCGATGACTGGCGCGACAAAGACAGACCCAGCCAGACGGGACGCTGCCGGCTCAAACAACTTGAGTCTGCGCAAAAGGAGCTCTTCACCAGCCAGTCGTTGACGAGCAGCTTCAGCCAACACCTCGTTGCCAAGTTGTGCCCTGAAGCGAGCAATGTGGCCCTCGAAGTATTTGCATTCGGCTTCCAGGTCCGCTGCAGCTGGCGAGTTGACTTTAATGGCTGGCTGGCTCACGTTCGTCCGCTTGTAGGCCTTGTCAATCGGATAGACCTCACGTGGAAGGGCCACATGACGGCAGGTCAATGCCCAGAGCGGGCCAGCACAACTGTCACCACGAGCGGGTGTAATGTAGACGCAGAGAGAGCCGATATGGCTCTCAAGCTGCGCTGGACACATGGATGTCCCAGCACACGCGGAGATGGGATAAAGTTGAGGTTCGCCGGGATAGTAGACTAGCTGTGGACGTGGCCCTGCAAGCTATTGGACACGAGACACTCGAATCTCGCACTCAACGTCGTGCAGCCCAGCCTCGTCCAAGATTGCCCGACACTTTCTCAGAGCCCCACAGACGGTTGGGTTCCATGGCTGTGCCGCGTTAGAGACACCTACCCAGACAACAACAGGGCGCTCGAGAACCGGAATGTGGTCGTAGCCAATGCGTAGCACGTCCACTGTTGTCCAATCGAGGCCCTGCAGGGCATGCAGAATCTGTTCGTGGACAGTGCTCTCCCAGCAGTCGCGAATGCGGTGGCGTCCAATGGGAGACAGTGACTTTTTCGGGGCCATCTGCCATGTGCCTTCAGGCGGGAGGAGCGGCGGCGGCCAAGACACGATGCCTGCCGAGGTGCGTCCCACGAGGAGCGGCATGGACGGCAAGCCGGCGTAGTATCCCTGAGCCTCATCGCTTGAAGGGGGCTGGAGATGAGGCAGCAGTTCAGGCATCTCGCCAGACAAATTGGTCTCTTCACTTTCTCGTTCTCCGTGATTCGGTGGCACTTCTGTGCGTGTCCTGTCCACCTTTTCGGGAGAGTTGCTTCGATCCATGATGAGTGTGTGTTAGGAGAAGCAAAGATCGAAGTAATGGGAGAGATGAAGGAAATAAGAGAAATGAGCGAGATAGAGAAGTAAATCAAAGCGAAAAAAAGACGTGAACTTTTAAAATGTAGAGAAGATGAGGAGAGGTACTCTAGAGAGAAGCGAATGAGTACTTATATATGGGGAAAACGAGACGCACAATTTTTTGTGTGTCAAAAACTACAAATATTGATGAATGTGTGTTTCTGTAAAGGGAAGGACCGATGGACAAAGACGTCCCAGAGGGCAAGTGCGAGTGCTTACTGAAATGGAAGGAGCTACCGCGTCCACCTCGTCAAAAGTGCAGGTACGTATTAGTTGGTGGCGGTATCTACGTGTACGAGTACGTCGTGTTGGCAACTTTCTAGTCCAAATATTCTCATGATGAGCTCACTCGTATGTTTACTCGAATACTCGGCTACGGCAGAGGTCGAACTCATGCCGCCGCGGCATGATGCCGTCCGGCGGTTGCGGCAGCGTCACTCTTGATCCAACAGCGACAGACCGGGAGTTATCTCGGAAGAAAAAAAAATGAGAAGAAAGTAAAGGAACGCCAGAAAAGAAACAAAAACACAAGCACAAGCACAAGCACAAGCAAGGTCCCATTACCATTCAAGATGCATGGTGTACTGTTGGACATGACGTCGTTCAAGGCAGCAGCTTAGACCCGCTTTTATCTCACCACTGCACTTCAGCTCTAATAACACGCGACTGCTGCCCCGTGCTGCTCTCACTCAAGGCAGCGCAACACCAACACCAACACCAACGCCATGGACCGTGTCTGGCGCGCCCTGCCCGTGGCGCCGCACTCGGCAGTGCCGCCGCTGCTGGTGGCGACGACGTTTGGCGCGACGTCGTACTCGGTGGCCGTGACGGACCTGGCGCGGGTGTGGAGCGAGTCGCTGGACCGGCGCGGCATCTGCATGCGGGCGTTTCAGGAGAACACGACGATTGACCCGAGCTACGACGGCGAGCAGATGGGCGTGTTTCTGGACAAGATTAAAGGCGCGTTTGGCAGCATTGGCAGCGTCGGTGGCAGTGTTGGCAGCGCGCGGGGGGTAGACGACGCGTACAGTTTGTGTCTGGCGGCGGCGGGCGACGACGGCGATGACCTCGTGCTGCATATCACCTGCACGCTGCCCGGCGACCTGCCACCACTCAAGTGGCCGATGCGGCTCGCGCTGTCGTCGGCCTCATCGGCCTCGTCGTCGTCGTCTGGCTCGTCGCTCGTGCAACCGCTGCTGCGTGACCGCGCACGACGCCAGCGCAGCACGGCCGCACTCGTCGCCGCGCTGCGCCAAAAGGACGCCGTCATCGCCAAGCTGGTCGACAAGCTGGATGCCATGGGTGCGGGGGCCGAGAGTGCGTTTCCGTCGCTGCTGCCGTCGGGCGGTGGTGGAGGTGCGGGCGCGCGGCGGACGGGTGGGCGTACCTCACGTGCCGACATGGAGCGGCGTATCAAAGGGCTGGCACCGTTTGATGAGGCTGCCTTTTGGAAACAGCTCGACGAGGCGCCGTCGGGGGACATGGCGTCGGTCATGTCTTCGTTTGGCGAGCTGCCATGTGGCGAGGACGACGGCGTGGGCGTGGCAGGCAGCGAATGGTGGCACAGTCTGGGCACGGGAACGGGCGTGGAACTCGCACGGACTACAAGCGAGCTCAGCGATGGTCGCAAGAGTCCCCAGAGCGGCGGTCAGGGCGGCAATCAGACTGACTCAGCGGCGGATGACGAGTTTCAGACCTCGCCGGTACAAGCGGGCAAAACGGCAGCTCATGCGCCATCACCTACGCCAGCACGGACCGAGCCCGCGAAAAAAGGACTCGGGAGAATTGGCGGCAAGAAAGCAACACCCGCAAAAGTGGACAAGCAGCCAGTCGTGCCGCCATTACCTACAAACGCGGACGACGAGACGGCGTCGGAGGCAGACGAGCCGGCAGAAACGTCACAAGCAAAATCATCGCAGGAGACCGCTGCTGGGACCGCTGCTGAGACCGCTGCTGAGACTGTTGCTGAGAGGCCAAGGTCCGCACGCGGCGGACTGGGTCGAATCGGCGGCAAGAAGGAGACTACGAAAGCAGAACCGTCGTCATCAAAACCAGTTACAGCAGAGCCCGAGCCAGAGGAAGCTCCAAAGACGGTGGAAGAGAAACCACCAGCACCAAAGCCCAATGCCGGCCTGGGACGGATCGGCAAGGGTGCTATAAAGGCAGACAAGAAGGACAAGAACGAGAGCGACGACTCTGGGAAACGAAAAGCCGACACAACAGAGTCACCGGCACCACCGCTGGCCGAGGCAAAGCGTGCCGAGGTGCTGCAGCAGGCGGTGGCCAAGAATGCGGCGCCGGTGCGCAAGAAGCGAAAGTTTTAGTGGTATTTGGCTATCTACTTTGCCTATTAGTGGGATTTTAGCGGTATTTGACTACCTACTTTGCCTATTAGTGATACTCCAACTGCCTACAAGTACCTCCTAGTTAAACCCCACGTACGTGTCTGTGCAGGTGACATCCAGGTTGGCCTCGTCCTGGTTGAGGCAGTACGACAGGTTGCCACCAACAGGGCTCTGGACGTCAATGTTGGTGGCATAAATGTCGCCGCAGACGGTGGTGGACGAGCAGGCAAAGGCAGCGATTTCGGGAGCGTACTTGGTGCTGGTGGTGCCCTGGAAGTTGCGAAAGACAATGTTGCTGATGGTCAGGGGGCTGGGGAACTGGGTGCAGAGGGTGAGGTTCTTTTGGCCGTAGCACTGGGTGATCTCAATGGCAAAGTCGACATTGTCAATGCGCATGCCGTCGTAGGTGACGTTGTTGACGCGGCCGTCGCCGCCGCCGCCCTGCAGGTCGTCGGACATGCTCGAGGGCGCGTTGGGCCAGACCTTGATGCGGGCGCCGTCGGTGGCGTTGTGCATGGACACGTTGGCGACGTAGACGTGCTCGACAATGTCGTAGGCGCCGACGTACTGGCCGAGGCTGCCGACGCTGATGCCGTGGCTGCCGGAGCACGACAGCGACTGGACGAGCACGTGCGAGCTGTTGGGCTTGAAGGAGACGCAGTCGTCGCCGTTGATGATGACCGAGTTTTGGATGGTGATGTCGGTGCTGCGGTACGTGTCCCAGCCGTCGGTGTTCTTGGCGACGACTAGGGAGTTGGTCGAGCCGCCGGCAATGGAGATGCCGTCAAAGACGACGTTGCTGGCGTTGGCCACAAAGCTGTAGTACATGGGGCTGAACCGCCAGGCCAGGTCGGCAATGACGCTGTCGCGCAGGCCGTCGATGCCCACGAGCACGGGCCGCAGCGTGTACACGTCCGTCGCGTACAGGTCGTACCAGGCCTGGCCGCTGCCGTCGAGCGTGCCGCCGCCATACACAAAGACGTTGTCGCCGCCGAGCTTGAAAAAGGTCGTCACGTTTTGAAAGATGAAGCGGAACGAGTTGGCCTGCCAGTAGTCGGTGTCGTCGGTAAACTTGATGGTGCCCTGGATGTCAATGTCAATGTGGCTCAGAAACGTCCAGTCCATGGCGGTGCCGACGGTGTAGGTCGTGTTGGCGCGGAACACGACGTGGCCGCCGTGGTTGCAGCGGTGCAGGGCCGCCAGCACAAACGGCGAGTCGTCCAGCGCGCTGTCGCCGTGCGTCTCGACGTAGCACACGCGGTTGCGCTTGGGCGGGCAGGGAAAGGGACGGCGAGGGTGCTTGGGCGAGGGCACAATGTGCGGCCGCGGCGAGACGTCGTGGTGGCCGTGGCCAAGGCCGGGTAGGCCGGGGAGGCCGCGGAGGCCGGGGAAGGCCGAGACGGCGCAGGCCAGAGCGGCGAGGACGGAGCAAAACTTCATGGCTTTTATCTTATTTTTCTATAACTGTCGGCCTTGCTCTACAACCACCAGACCTCATCAGCACACCTCTTCACTTTATATTCAATCACGACCAGGATCACGCTGATGCTTCTATTTTTCCGTCCCCCGCAATTGTGATAATAGCTACCAGGATGCAACGCTGCAGCAACAATGCGGAGAACCCTGCTGGTGCCATGGACAGGCTGAGCCATTGGTGGAATTTCATACACCTTTACGAGTAATCACTTCGTAGTATAGGTCTAGGCACTCCAGCTGTCGCGCCGCACAAAGCCGCCACTGCGGATGCCCGTCGACTGCCGCGTCGCCTGCTCCAGGCTGACGGGCCGCAGCGGCCGGTACCGCGCCGTCCACATCTGCTCCTTGACCCATTCGCCCAGCACGTCGTCGTTCGAGTCATCATCATCGTCGACCGGAATGTCCTTCTCCGTGGCCACGCCCTCGGCCACGGCCTGCCGGATCACATTCTTGGCAATCTGCACGCTGACGTCGCGCACCACGTCGACGCCCGGCAGCAGCGGCGGCACAATGCCGTTCTTCTTATCCTCATCGCTCACGTGCAGCGCCGGACTCATGTCGGCCACGGCGCGCACCGCCGCCACCAGCATGCCGTCTGTGACGCGCTTGGCCCGGCACAGCACGGCGCCCAGCCCGATGCCCGGGAACACGACCGAGTTGTTGCACTCGGCAATTTCAATGGCCACCTCTTTGCCGCCCGCGCCCCAGGGTCCCCGGACGGGCGCAAACGGCGAACCCGTCGCAATCAGCGCTTTGCCATCCGTCCACGCCAGCAGGTCGGCCGGCACGGCCTCGTGCAGCCGCGTCGGGTTCGACAGCGGCAGGATAATGGGCCGGTCGACGCCGCGCGCCATGGCCTGCACGATTTGCTGTGTAAAGGCTTTTGGTTTGGTCGACGTGCCCACGAGCACATGGGGCCGCACTGTCTCGACGACGCGCAGCAGGTCAATGGTGCCGTCGCCTTCCTCGGACGACGAATTAAAACCCTCCCGGGCCTTGGCAAACAGCGTCTGCGCCTGGGTCAGCCGGTCGCCCATGTCCGTGGTCAGTAAGCCGGGCTTGTCAATGAGCCAGATCTGCCGCGCGGCTTCCTCGCGCGACACTTTTCGCACCGTCGCAATGGCGTCGCACACCTGGTCGGCGATGCCCGTGCCCGCCGAGCCGGCACCAAAGACAACCATGCGCAGGTCGCCCAGCGTCGTGGTGGTGGTGCCGCTGCCGCCGGCAATGTGCAGGCCCGACAGGATGGCGGCCAGCGTGACGCAGCCGGTGCCCTGGACGTCGTCGTTGAAGCACGGGATCTGGGGCCGGTAGGTGTCGAGGATGCGGCGTGCATTGTCGAGGCCAAAGTCCTCAAAGTGCAGGTAGGCCTTGGGGAAAAGATGGCGCGCCGACGACACAAAGGTGGCCACGAGCCGGTCGTACTGGGCGCCGCGCACGCGCCGCTGCCGCAGGCCCAGGTACAGCGGGTCGTCGAGCAGGTCCTGGTTGTCGGTGCCGCAGTCGAGCACGACGGCCAGCGTGCGGTTGGGGTGGATGCCGGCACACAGCGTCGTCAGGATCAGCTTGGCCTGCGAGATCAGGATGCCGCCGACGCCCTGGTCGCCGATGCCCAGGATCTCCTCGCCGTCCGTCACGACGATATAGTCAATGTCGTCGGGGCCACCCCACTGCGCCAGGTTGTCAAAGACGCCGTCAATGTCGTCGATGCGCAGGAAACACCCGTCGGGCCGCCGGAACAGCCGCGAGTAGTTTTGGATCGCGTCGCCCTCGGTCGGCGTGTACAGCACCGAAAACATTTCTTGTAGGTGGTCCTGTGCCAACCGGAAAAAAAGAACGTGGTTCTGGTCGCGCAGCGACGTCAGAAACGTGTTCTTGGCCAGGTCGTCCACGCGCGTGCTGTACTGCTGGTACGCCCGCGCCACCTGCTGCTCCAGCGTCTGCTCCGACGCCGGCAGCAGGCCCGCCAGCCCAAACGTGCGGCGCTCGTCGGCCGGAAACGCCGAGCCCTTGTTGAAGATGGCGTGGTTGAGCATCACGGTGCCGCGCAGCGCGCAGTCCATCGGGCCGCTGGTGCTCAGCGGGAGGTGGCTGAATTTGCCCATGTTGATGTAGATGAGGGTGGCAGACAACGGCGCAAACTCAACTATGCATCAATACACGTTTATCACGACAGAAATATAGCCGTGCTTCACTCTTACTCGTACACCCGGAGCCGAGGGGCAATACGGATACGCGCGTGGGATGGACTCGTACAACAGTGAGACATGACGTATTGCGGGATGATGCATCTCGATGTGGATCCACTAGGCTAGTGCACGTGCCACACGCGCGCATAACGGCTGGTCTACGAGTATCAATACGAGGGATGAAAGATTACGAGTAAACGAAAAAGGATGTTGGAACGCTTGGAGCCTCGCCCGCGTGGGAGGATAGGAGACAGCCGCACCGAGGCACGGCCGTCTCCCGGGCTGTCTTTCGACGGCGGGCGTGGACTATGATGGTCCTTTGATTTTGCAGTTGTTCTTGCTCGCTCTGTGTGCTCGTAAAAGCAGCACAAAAGAAAAGGACAAGAGCCCATCCAGCCCATTGTCCGTGGCACAACAAGACGTCGTGCCAGTGGACAAGCCGTGTCTCCGAGGAGACGGGACGGTAATGGGTCGGTCGCTACCAGGGGAGTACCGAGGTAGGACACAGGTGTGGCCAGCTGGGAGACTGCGTGGGGGTGAATAGGTACGGGGGGAAGAGAGAAGAGAGAGAAGATAAGGAAAGATGGCGAGAGACAAGAGACGAGAGAAGAGAAGACGAGAAAGAGAGACGACAGACGAGACGACGACGTCTACGCTTCGATAGCCTCGCCAATGATGATAACGGACTGCCGTGGGTCATTTGACTGACAATATGTCGTACGGTGTCTGTCTGTCGACTGATTCTTCTCTGTCTCTGCCGATGTGGTGCGAATGATACAGAGATGCGATGAAAACTTTTAGTTGGGATGAAAGGAGAATAGGTCTCGGACTCGACGAAAAGAGGAGACGACAAAAGTCTCGAGTACGAGTAGGCGGTGAGTGTGGCAGAATCAGACCACGTGATGGCACTTCCAAAAAGATGAATGTGACTACATCCGACTTACACAGTAGAGAAGACGATGAGATCACGAATGCAGTGACGGACCAGAAGAGGCGCGAAAAAACTGAAATAAACTATGAGGAAGAATAAGATGAAAGACTAGGACGATAGCATGAAAATAAGCCCTACAGCATAGTGGCGCTGTCGACCTGTGGGCAGGAGACTCTGGTAGTGACGTATAGGCGACCCAGAAGATGCGTAGCACAGGACACTATCGCGATAGTAGCTGCGATGATGCACTGGCTTCACAGAAGAATGTGCGAAACCAAATCACAGTATTTTTTGTTTGTTTGTTTGACGTCATCTAAGTGTTTCCGTTGTTGTCTGTTGGTTTCTATTCTCGGAACCATTATTTCGGAACAATATTCTCGGAACATTAGAAACAAAGAAGCGTCAAAACATAAAAACACGGTCATGTGCAAAACACTCTCCCACAGTCAGCTGTTAGTCAGTGGCAAAGATTATGGCAGCGCCACACAGAGGGACCACCCCTCAGGTATATAAACCTCTGATGTCCCATGAATTTCTCAATCTCTCCATCACCTTTATTCTTCTTTACAATCATCGCTCCACCAAAAATCAAATCTGTCAAGCTTTTCTCACCAAACTTCAGAATGTCGTCGTATTATAAGAACCCTCGTGCCAATGTGGGCTCAAACTGCATCTACGTTGGTCGCCCACCCAAGCCAGCCTACGATCAAGAGAACAATACCACAAGAAAAGTAAAGAAGCCCATGACCCTGCCCGAATGGAACCAGTTTATCATGTTCTATGGCAACCCCCCATCGACAGAGAGCCTCGACACGATGTACCACTCTGAGAATGCCTCTGGTGCTGCACCTAGCCCAGAGACAGTAAGCTCTCACTCTCAAAGTATCGGCACTGGCTTCCTCTAGTCCGGCACCTCATCCAGAGTGCGACCGTAGAACGACGGCAGAGTCGTGATCTAGGAGGGTACTACTTACTCTTCGAGTATTACTATCAAATTCATTAATTAAAAAATAATAATAACACCAAAAGCGTTTTCATCTAGTAGAGTACCTGATAAATATAATTGTGCTCACCGTCTACACAACTTCCCCATCAACGTCAGATTTCGAACATCAAAAGCATAGAGACCCTGTCTATTCTACGATTTTGATACTCGATTGGAGACTTTGTAGTAAGGTTGTCATTTACAATAATACAGCTCCAGCCTTATCTCGTTTCAAATAGATTCACACCGGAAAACCAGCAATAAAGAACCATCACCTAAAATATAATCCAGAACTTCACCAAAAAAACAAAAAAAATAGATCATTGGCCTGCCACTTGCTGTGGCGCATCAGGATTTGAGCCCGATGCGGGGGTCGAACCCGCAACCTTGAGATTAAGAGTCTCACGCTCTACCGATTGAGCTAACCGGGCGTTTTGATCTCTTATTTGATGATGGGCGGTGCTTAAGCAAATGTCACATCGTGGCATCACATCAAGTCTGGGGAACGTGCCATTCGGGGGTATTCTGGCTAAATGCAAACATTACCCCATACTTCGTACTGTCAGCGGTGATTTCTTCTCGGCAGTCTTGCAGCTGACTTTAGCCTGGAAAGATGTTTTTGTATTATTTCTGCTGATCTTGACAGTATCATGACTTGTGCCGCACTTTCCTTGTAATATGTAGTTTGATGAACAGTATAAGTAAGAAGCCACATCACGGCTACTGTTGTATTTGTCTTGTATTTAGCCTTCTGTCCAGTATCATCCGGACTGTAACCACCCATGCTGCCTGGCTTTCTTTGGTTACTATCCTGTGCCGCAGATGGCAAGTTCTTGTTCGACTTTCACTTTTCCCGGCATACATGGAGACATATGGTCATCTGCCGTCAGGCAAAGATAACATGGGACTATTTGAAGTCATGGCGGAGCTACAAATATAAACCCTTTTGATGCCCTTTCTGATACTTTCTCTTCAATCACACAATGCTTGCTTACAACGCTTGGGCCATTGTGGCAGTGGCCGCCGGCGCCTATGCCCTCGGCCAGCAGCCCATTATTACCTTTGACAGCTCCAACGGCAGCTTCCCACTGTCGGGCGTGGCTGGCGGCCAGATCCTCGTGTCCAGCAACGACTACTGGGGCGTGATCCGCGCAGCCGGCGACCTCGCAGTCGACTTTGGCCGCGTGACCGGCACCAACCTGACGCTGTCCAACGGGAAGCAGGATGCCGAGCCCGCAGAGTACCGCTACAGCCCTGTCGACAATACAAACAACACCGTCTACCGCGTGACGGGCAACAACACGGGCCTGTTCCTCGGGCCGGCCTACAGCAACCCGTCCCCGGCCAGCACTGTTATTATCGCCGGCACGCTGGGCCACTCGGCCGTCATTGACGCACTGGCCGCGGCCGGCAAGCTGGGCGATCTCGCCGCCGTCGAGGGCCAGTGGGAGAGCTTTGTGACGATGCTCGTGGACGACCCGGTGGCGGGCTGCGGCCGCGCGCTCGTGGTGGCCGGCAGCGACCCGCGCGGCACCATCTACGGGCTCTACGATGTGAGCGAGCAGATTGGTGTGTCGCCGTGGTACTTTTGGGCCGATGTGCCCGTGCGCAGCAAGAAGAAGAACACCACCACTGGCAATATCTATGCGTTGCCGACGCGCAAGGTGCAGACGTCACCGACCGTGCGGTACCGCGGGTTTTTCATCAACGACGAGCAGCCGGCGCTGACCAACTGGGTCGCCGAGCACTGGGCCGACACGCCGTACGGCCCGGGCTACGGCGCCGGGTTCTACAGCCTCGTGTTTGAGCTGCTGCTGCGGCTGCGCGCCAACTACCTGTGGCCGGCCATCTGGGCGACCATGTTTGCCGTCGACGACGCGGCCAACCAGCCGCTGGCCGACGCGTACGAGATTGTGCTGGGCAGCTCGCACACGGAGCCGCTGATGCGGGCGCAAAACGAGTACACCACCTTCTATAGTGGGCAGGGCCCGTGGGCGTACAACCTCAACAACAAGACGATTGACGAGTACTTTCGCTATGGCGTCGCGCGGGCCCGGCCGTATGCGCGCAACACGCTCTGGACCATGGGCATGCGCGGCACGGGCGACACGGCGATCGAGGGCCTGGGATCGAGTGCGATTGTGCGCATGCTCGAGACGCTCGTGCACAACCAGCAGGATATCATTGCAGCCGGGCTGGACAACAACATCAACCTCAGTAGCGTGCCGCAAATGTGGTGCCTCTACAAGGAGGTGCAGTCGTACCTTTCCGAGGGCCTCGCCGTGCCCGACGACGTCACGCTGCTGTGGTCCGACGACAACTGGGGCAACGTGCGGCGCATGCCGCTGGCCAGCGAGCGCGGGCGTGCGGGCGGCGCGGGCGTCTACTACCACTTTGACTATGTCGGCGACCCGCGCAGCTACAAGTGGATCAACACGGTGCAGCTGACCAAGACGGCCGAGCAGATGGGCATGGCGTATGCGCGCGGGGCCGACCGCATCTGGATGGTCAATGTCGGCGACCTCAAGGGACTGGAGCTGCCCATCAGCCACTTTTTGGACATGGCCTACGACGCGCGGCAGTGGGGGGGCCTCGACGACAGCGTGATGAGGTGGACGGAGGCGTGGGCCGAGCGTGAGTTTGGCGGTGGCGGTGGCGGTGGCGGTGGAGGCACCCCGTCGTCGTCGTCCAGTCTGCTGTCCAGAACCATTGCCGACATTGTTGCCCGCTACAGCATGTATGCAAGCCGCCGCAAGTTTGAGCTTGTCGAGCCGCAGACGTACTCGGTCCTGCACTACAGCGAGGCCGACGCCGTGCTGACCCAGTGGGCGGCCCTGGTGGCCGACGCCCAGGCCGTGCACGACGACCTCGACGCCGCGCACCAGGCCGCCTTTTTCGAAATGGTGCTGCACCCCGTGCTGGCCGGCTGCCTTGTGCACCACATCCACGTCGGCGCGGCCCGCAACGCGCTGTACGCGGACCAGAAGCGCAACGCGGCCAACGACGCCATTGCAGCCGTGCTCGCGGCGTCGGCCGAGGATGCTAACCTCACAACACGCTGGGACGCGCTGCTCGGCGGCAAGTGGAGGCATCTGATGGACCAAACGCACCTGGGCTACGACGGCTACTGGCAGCAGCCCATGCGCAACACGCTGCCGGCCATGACCTATGTGCAGACGGCCCTTGCTGCCGTGGCCGGCGACGTCGGCGTCGGCGTCGAGGGCTCCAACGCGACGGTCCTCGGCGACGACTCGTTCCACGCCAACTCGGGCACCGCGCTGACGACGCCGCCGCTCGACCCGTACGGACCCGCACACCGTTACTTTGACGTCTTTTCGCGCGGCGTGCACGCTTGCACATGGACCGCATCGCCCAGCGTGCCGTGGCTCAAGCTGTCGCAGACGACGGGCACCGTGGGCGGTGACCCTGGCGGCAAAGACGCGCGCGTCTACGTGTCCGTCGTCGACTGGGCACTCGCGGCCACGCAGACGGTCCAGATCAACGTCACCAGCACGTGCACGCGCACAACACGGTACATCGTCGCGCCGGCCTCGGTCCATGTGCCTGTCGTCGTGCGTTACGTGCCGGACTCTTTTGTGCGGGGCTTTGTCGAGTCGGACGCCACCGTCGCCATAGACGGGCCGCATTACCAGTCCGTCGTCCCGGCCAGCAACGTCTCATCCCCCAGCGTGTCCTACCACACGTTTGCCAACTACGGCCGCACCGGCAGTGGCGTCGGCCTCGTGCCCCAGGACACCGACAAGCTGGCCCTTGCCGATGCGCCCGCCCTCGAGTACCAGCTCTATCTCTTCACCAATGCAAGCAGCCTTGCTGGCCGCCCTGTCAACGTCACCGTCTACCTGTCGCCCTCGGCCAACTACCTCGGCGATGACACGCCGCTCGAGTATGCCATTGCACTCTTTGCCTCGGACAGCAACAAGACGGTCAATCCTGTGCACATGACGCCCGTGGGCGCGTCGGTCGGCACGGCGTACCCGGCCGGCTGGGGCGATGCCGTCGGCGACAGCGCCTGGGGCGTTACGGGCAACGGAGCGACAACGCCCTTTTCGCTTGAAAACACACCCGCGGCCTACACGCTGCGCATCTGGGCGCTGATGCCGAGCGTCGTCGTGCAAAAGATCGTCGTCGACCTCGGCGGCGTGCGGCCGTCGTACCTCGGGCCGCCCGAGAGTTTCTTGGTGGGCCGCGACACGGTCGGCGCGGCGTCGTTTGCCGAGTCGCCGGGCACTCTTGGGAGGCTGACGGGGTCTGTACTCGTAGATTAGATTCTGTACTCGAGAATTATCAGATTCGATTTGATTATATAATCAATCCAAATGACGGAACTGGAGAGCAGGCATGACTGTTTGACCCGCTTCTCCTGACCATGGCGGTCAGCAATTATGAGTCTATGGTTGCCGGGGCAATGGCTGTGAACCAAACAAATGCGACCGTCCCGTGGTATTCTGCCATGTGCAAAGCTCTGATTACCTAACATCGGCAGCGCTAAACAGGGAATGTCAACAGATCAAGAAACTCCTGATCAGCGTCACGACAGCCGGGGTCTTGTTTTGTTACTTATTCCATTTGTTCTTGTTGTTCCTCGCTGTTTACGGGGTAGAGGAGCTTATCGCCAACTTGACAACATTGACACGGACGCACGACACGACAGATTACCACGACTCAACAAGACGACGACGCCGACGACGACGACGCCGACGACGACGACAACGACGACGACTTTTTTACATGACGACACAACATACATAGCCTCGACAGCAACCGTTACAGCATGGCGGCACACCCGGGCGCATCGTCGATTATGGTCGCAGGTGAGCGAGGGGAAGACAGAAGTCGAAGATAAGGAAGAACACGACTGACATTGCAGTTCGCGTCCGGCCATTTACAATTCGCGAAGCAGCACAACTGTGAGTAATGACTCGACAACAACACCACAAGAACCGCACTACCGCATCACAGAACTAACATGGCAGAACAAAAACCGACGATGGCACCATCTTTCTCGGCGACGGCTCCATGGCCGCCGCCCCCGCACCCAAGCTCAACCAAAAAGGCCTGCGGTCGGTCGTCAAGGTGGTCGACGACCGCTGCCTCGTCTTTGATCCGCCGGAAGACAACCCGGTGCAAAAGTTTACGCGGTCGGTCGTGCCGGCGGCCGGGCGGCGCGTCAAGGACCAGGTGTTTGCCTTTGACCGCATCTTTGACGACAACGCGACGCAGATGGACGTGTACGAGGGCACGACCAAGGGCCTGCTCGACAGCGTGCTCGACGGCTACAACGCCACGGTGTTTGCCTACGGTGCGACGGGCTGCGGCAAGACGCACACGATTACCGGCACGGCGCAGCAGCCCGGCATCATCTTCATGACGATGCAGGAGCTGTTTGAAAAGATTGGCGAGCGCAACGACGAAAAGCACACGGAGCTGACGCTGTCGTACCTGGAAATCTACAACGAGACGATCCGCGACCTGCTGGTGCCGGGCGGCAGCAAGCAGGGCCTGATGCTGCGCGAGGACACCAACCAGGCGGTGACGGTGGCGGGCCTGACGAGCCACCGGCCGCGCGACGTGCACGAAGTCATGGACATGATTGTGCAGGGCAACGAGTACCGCACGGTGTCGCCGACCGAGGCCAACGCGGTGTCGTCGCGGTCGCACGCGGTGCTGCAGATCAACGTGGCCCAGCGCGACAAGAACGCAAGCGTCAACGAGCCGCATACCATGGCAACGCTCAGCATCATCGACCTGGCGGGCAGCGAGCGTGCCAGCGCGACCAAGAACCGCGGCGACCGGCTGCTGGAGGGGGCCAACATCAACAAGTCGCTGCTGGCGCTGGGCGGCTGCATCAACGCGCTGTGCGACCCGCGCAAGAAGAACCACGTGCCGTACCGCAACAGCAAGCTGACGCGGCTGCTCAAGTTCTCGCTGGGCGGCAACTGCAAGACGGTCATGATTGTGTGCGTGAGCCCGTCGAGCGCGCACTTTGACGAGACGCAGAACACGCTGCGCTATGCCAACCGCGCCAAGAACATCCAGACCAAGGTGACGCGCAACGTGTTCAACGTCAACCGCCACGTCAAGGATTTCCTGGTCAAGATTGACGAGCAGATGGTCATGATCAACGAGCTCAAGGCGCAGCAGCGGGACGCCGAGAAGGCATTTGGGCTGCGCGTGCGCAAGCAGCTCGACAAGCGCGACGACGTGGCGCGCGAGGGCATCCAGCGCATCCGCGTGGCCTATGAGAACGCGCTGCCCGAGCGGCAGGCCAAGGTGTCGGACATGAAGAAGCTGCGCGCCATTGAGCGGCGGCTGGTGACGCTGTCGGCGTGGGCCGACTCGTTTGACATGGCTCAGGACAGCAGCAGCGATTCGGAACTGCCACCGGCCCTCGTGGCCATGCGCAAGTCGGCCCGCGGCATCATGGCCGAGCTCGAGCACAGCCGCAGCCACCTGCACCAAAAGATCGAGCGCAGCAATTGGGAGCGGCCACTCGACACGGCGCTGCACCACAGCATCGCCCAGGTGACGGCAGCGGCGTCGGACAGCGTGGCGGCCGACGTGTCCGAGGCCGTGGCCAGCCTGACGCGCGAGACGGAACTGCTCAAGGCCAACTTTGCGCGCGAGGCGTACCTCGAGGTGCTCGAGCAGGAGAAGACGACGGGGGCGCAGAGCGACATGGTGATGATGCAGACGCTGCTGGCGGCGCAGTTTGAGATTATCGCGTCGCTGTCGAGCACGCTGGCCCTGCCGCGCGACGAGGCCATTGCCCAGGGCCAGCGGCTGATCCGTCGCGTCATTGATGCCGGCGTGGCCGCCGCTTCGCAGATTGTCAAGCCCGACCCGTCCTTTGCCACGAACACGTCTACCACCACGTCCTCGGCCGACATGTTCCCACCGTCCAAAACCGGCACACCACGGCGCAAGGTGCGCAGCTCGATTGGCCTGGGCGGTGGCAGCGTGCGCATGTCGCTTGGGTCGAGTGCGGCGGCAGGGCCGAGCAAGTCGCCGCGTCGTCGCAAGGTCGGGTCGATTGGTGCTCGTCCGCGCGTCTCGTTTGCGCCGGCCAAGAAGATGGTCTCGTCTGCGAGTAGTGTCAGCAGCCGCGAAAGCATCTCGTCCTTTAAGCGGAGTGTGCGCTGGCGCGACGACGAGACGGAGGAGGGCACGCTGGCCGACTTTGAAAAGACGCCGCAAAAGGACAACGGCGAAATTTCGATTGTGATTGAGGCCCCCGAGGCAGAAGAGCAGGCAGCGGAGCAGGCGGCAGAGGCGTCGCACGACGATAAGCCGCAGTCTCAGACGTCCCAGCACACCAGCGAAGGGTCTTGGAAGACAATGGAGACAGTGCTCGAAGAAGCATCGTCCTCACCAAAGTCGCCCGAGCTGCCGCGCATGGCCGTGCCGTCCTACCTGAGCCGGAGGGACCTGGGCGAAACCGATGACGACGACGACAACAGCTCCTTTGCCGCTGCCGAAACGTCGACACTGGCAGGCTCGTCCCTGTCAGCCAAGCCCAGCCGGTTCCAGGCCGGCTTCCTGGCCAAGGCTCGCCCGTCTATCGGCCCGACGAGCAACTACGCGTCGTCGTCGGACGCCGAGCAGGCCCCCAAGGCAGGCTTGTCGATGCTGGGCAGTGGGCCTAGGAAGTCGACGCCGCTGCGCAGCATTGCCGTGCCACGCTCCGCCAACCAGCAACTGTCGCCGGCGTCGGCCACGCGCATTGCGAGCCTGAGCCGCAGCTACAGCGGCAGTCCCAAGGCGTCGCCATTGGCGTCGTTGTACACGGACGAGAACTCGCTGCCCCCGACACGCCTGCGGTCGCCGTCGCCACGCGTGTCGCTCTCGGCCTACGACTCGGACGGCAAGGACGGCAAGGACGACAACAACAACAACAACAACAACAACAACAGAAGCAAGATGGAGGACCTGACGTCGGCCTTTGACACGCAGAAGCTTAGGTCGGCTCTGCATTCGGCCAAGAAGGCGGCGGCGGCATCCAGCGGCCACAGCGCATCCCTGGGCCACACCGCGGGGGCGCGGCGGTTCTCTTCCGGTGGCGCGCACCACTTGGGCGCATCGCTGTCGAGCTCGACTAACGGCATCTCGCGGCAGCGGCGTAAGAGCTCCGAGCGTCGCCGGTCACCCCCGATGGCGTGCTCGGCAATGGCCGGCTTGGCTGACAGCAGCGTCCGGGGTCCGGGGTCAGGTGGCCATGGCGCAGGACGGTCGATGACGCCCGGGCAGGCCCGGCGTATGAACATGGGCGGTAGCCTGCGGGGGGACCCTAGCTCGGCGTCGCCGCGAGCCCGCGTGGTGGGTGCCGCGGAGCCGTCAACGTCGTCCAGTCCGTCGGGTATTGCTGTTGCTGGCAAGCCCATGCGCCGCGTGACTATCGGTACCGCGGCGATGGGTGGACTGGGCGGCAGTGCACGCAAGGACACGTCGGCACGGCCCGTGGCATGGCGGTGATGCTATTGTTTGTATGATACTTGATGCGTTACTTGGTTTGGTTTTGTTTCCTCTGCTTTAGTCTGGCGTCTGGTGCAGTTCTTACTATCTCATGTCTTGGAGTTTCCTTTGTGTAAGAGTACAATGAATGATGTTATCGATACGGTAGGCGGTGCTGATTATGAGTCTGAGTGAGTGTTTTGATAGTAGTTTATTGTGAATATCGTACTCCGTATGTCTGTCTTATGTTTTATCTTGGGTTAGCATTCTTGGATATTTGTGTTTTCTTAAGCAGCAAAGACTTCATATATCAAGGTTAAAATTCAAGATTCATTTGCACTGAAAGCTGTGGTTTTCAAGAGTCTTTGATTCAGACAATTCCACCGGATTGCATATCCTATTCCTATTCATCCTGCAAGTTATTACAGAACTCTCTTGATTATTCTATTATTTTTCTTCACTTTCTTATTTGACTCCTTTGATTGCATTATTTAGTTCCATCAATTAGCTTTGAATGTGATTTACCATACTCAAGCTCATTGCCGTGATTACGCGTGCTCGTACAAACCAGCCGTATCAACGTGGCTGATCACGATGATCTGATTCTGTAACATCGACTCGGAGCTGTCTTGATAATCGCATCGAGATGGATAATTCCAGAATGCACCATGGTATCCACTCTGCGAGCTGTGTAAGAGACAGCCAATCATGTGTGGTCAATTCTGCTACGAGCACTTTCATTGACCCCGCCGGCCGGGCACGTGCATGATCACACATACTGCGGCTGCGCTCGGCTGCCTTGTCCTCTTTTCTCCTTCTCGGCGCACTCCTTCCTCCCGTTTCCACACGTCATTGAGGCTGCCTCCACTTTCCTGCCTGCTTTCCCAGAAGAAAATAAAAAGGCTCTCCCCACTCGCATCGTGCACTTTCTCTCTCCCTCTCGTCAGAGACCTTTTCTCTCCCATCACCCACATCACCACACAACACAACCAACACAACCATGATCCGGCTATCACCCACCATGATGGGACCGGCACTGCGGCGCCTGGCGCCCCAGGTGGCCAAGGCCCCGTCGCCTGCTGCCATGGCGATGCGCGCCTTCCACCAGTCGGCCCCGAAGAACACCTTTTTCACATCGCGCTGCATCCCACGGTCGACCACGACGACGACCACGACGACATCGCTTGTTGCCGGCGCGTCGCGGTCGTACTACCAGCAGGCCAACACGGCCGCCGGTGTGGGCCAGGCGTCGACGATGCGCAAGCTGCTGGTGGGCGGAGCCATTTTCGGCGGCACGCTCGTCGTGACCAACATCATGTTCAACCGCGAGACGCGCGACGACGGCGGCATGCCCGTGTACGAGCGCGAGTACCTCAACAACACCTTTTTGCACACAGGGCTGGGCATTGGCATCATTGCCATGTCGGCGCGCCAGATGATCCAGTCGGGCTTTGTGTACCGCATCATGATGGCGAATCCCTGGGCCGTCGGCATTGGCGGCATGGCGCTGTCGTTTGGCACCATGATTGGCACGCGCATGATCGACCCGGACAACTACGTGCCCAAGTACGCGCTGTGGACGGCCTTTAACGCGACGCAGGCCGCCTTTATCGCGCCCATGATGGCGTTTGTGCCGGGCGCGCTGCTGGCCCGCGCGGGCCTGTACACGGTGGCCATGATGGGCTCGATCTCGCTCGTGGGCGCGACGGCCAAGCAGGAGAAGTACCTGTATCTGGGCGGGCCCCTGCTGGCGGGTACGGCGATTGTGCTGGCGTCGGGCTTGGCGCCGCTGGTGATACCCGCGACGGCGGTGCGGGCGCTGGCGTTTACGGAGAACATTTGGCTCTGGGGTGGCCTCGCGGTGTTTGGCGGGTTCACGCTGTACGACGTGCAAAAGGTGCTGCACCACGCGCGGCTGGCGGAGCGCGGCGTGATCAAGCGCGACGCGGTCAACGAGAGCATCTCGCTGGAGCTGGACTTTATCAACATTTTTGTGCGCATGGTGCAGATTCTGATGATGCAGCAGAACCGGAGGAAGTAGGGGCAGCAGGGTAGGGCATAGACAGCTAGCATAGACGTCTAGGTGTCACTTCTCATTGTATCTAATTCATAGTAATCACTCCATTCATGATTGTACTCGGCTTGTTCTAGCAATTTTCACTATCATTGCCATCTAGTCCATATCATTGACAGCTACTTCAAATCCGGAAACGGCCGGATGTGGTGGCTCGCACACACGTAGCCGTCCGGGTTCCGCACCAGGTACAGCTGGTGGTACTCCTCGGCGTCCCACCACTGCTTGGCCGGCAGGATTTCCGTCACAATCTTGCCGCCCCACCACTGCGCGTTGGCTTTGGCCGTCACCTCGCGCGCCACGCGCTCCTGCTCGGCGTCATGGTAGAAAATCCCGCTGCGGTACTGCGTGCCGCGGTCGCCGCCCTGCTGGTTGACCGTCGTGGGGTCGTGCATCTTGTAAAAGAACTCGAGCAGCTGCGCGTAGCTCAGGCGTGCCGGGTCAAAGGTCAGCTGCGTGGCCTCGGCGTGGCCCGTGCTGCCGCTGCACACGCCGCGGTACGACGGGTTGGCGGTGTCGCCGCCGATGAAGCCGACGCGCGCGTCGTACAATCCTTTCCCCTCAAAGTGTTTGCGGTACTCGTGCTCGACGCCCCAGAAGCAGCCGGCCGCGACGGTGGCCCTTTGGGCGCCGGCGGGGACCGGGGTGGAGGTGGAGGCGGAGGTGGGGATAGAAGAGGACGACATTCGGAACGGCGAGAGGCGGGCAAGCGTAGAAAAGACAAAGGACATAGGTGGTTGGTTGTAGTTGTGGCGGTAGTTGTAGGTGTTGCTGTTTGTGGTGATGTGGTGATGCGATGCGATGCGGTACAAAGGAGAGATGCGATGCTATGCGGTGCGATGCGATGTGATGCAGTCGTGTAGGGTGCTGTAGAAGGGATATAGGGTTTCTTATAGACAGAGAGGACGTAGGAATGTACAATTGGAAGAATAGACGTCCTGCTGTTTGCCTTCTCGACGTTAAAGTATGACAAATCCGTCGGTTTCCTCTTTAAGTGTGCTTTAGTTTTTATGGTGGGGCCAAAAAGCACTGTATTTCAGGGCCATGCCTTGACGAAACAGGCAATCGCGATGCATCATCCGCCGATAATCAGATCATCGCCTCGATGCATAATTACGATCATCAAAGATGATGAGACATCAGAGCCATTGCTATTACAATATCAGTACCGCCTACATCCCGTCGGTCCCCGCAAACTTGACGCTCTTGCGCCGCTCGCGCTCCCGCGGCTCGCTGCTCTGGCTGCTGCGATCGCCGCCGCCGAAACCCGCCAGCCCGCCAAAGCCGCCGAGTAGACTGGCCCGGCCCGGACTTGTGCCCAGCACGCCCAGGTTCTCGCGCACCATGTCGACGGCGCGGCTCTGGCCCACGTCGTTGCCGTCGGGGCGTATGCTGTTGTAGTTGTTGTCGCCCCCGCCCGCACTCGATGTCGCCGACAAGAAGCTGCTGCTGTTGTGCAGCACGGTCCGGGCCAGGTCGTCGCTGCGCTGGACATTGGTCTCGGTGCGCCACTGCCCTGGAAGACATGCGTGGCCGCAGCCGTCGAGCGGACAGCAGCCGTCGGAGAACTCGGTGCCCGTGCCGGCGTCGGGGATGCGGCTGGAAGATGCAAAGCCGGGCCGGGACCCGGAGCTGTCCGCACCGTCAGCCGACGAGTGCCAGCCCTCGAGGCACGTCAGGTGACCGCCGTGGGCACAGCCGACGCAGTACCACCACGTCGACAGCACTGCGGCGTCATTTTCGTTGTTGTTGTCGCCGTCGTTGCCCCGGTCCAGCGGAGCCAGTGCCGACACGTCGCGATGGCCGCAGACGGCACACGGCGCCATGACGCTGCGGCACCGGCCGCACTTCCAGATCGAGTCGTCGGCACCGCTGCCGCCCGCGTCCGTGTAGCGCTTGGCCGGGTCGTGCTCGATCTCGCGCGGCTTTTTGCACGTCACGCAGAGGTACGACACGGCGACGTTTTTCTGTGCCGGTGCCGTCAGTGCCGTATAAGCCGCGACGCCGCCCATTTCCGTCGTGCCGGTGGCGCCCCATTTGGCCAGGTCGTGGTGGTGGTGGTGACGATATTGATGGTCGCGCTGATCGCGCGGGTGGTCGCGCGGGCGGTCGGCCATGGTCGCCGGCCAGCCGGGCACGCACAGCTTGCGCAGCAGGGCAGCCTCGAGAAACAGCTTCATGCCCATGAGCCGCGCGTGGTGCTGCCGCAGAATGGCCTTGGCCTGCAGCGGGTCGACGACGTCGTCGGGCACCAGCGGCTTGAGCAGCAGCACCATGGCCGACGCGTTGAGGGGCGACGTGCGCACCTCGAACGCCAGGGCACGCGCGATGATGACGTAGGGGTTGAGGGCGGCGTTGTGGTCGAGTCCGCTGGCCGGCACGCCGTCGACGGGGTAGGGGAACGGCGGGTCGTGCGGCCACGGCAGGTAGTCGCGGTCCGTCATGCCGTCGTTCTTTTCGGTGTCGTCGTCGTCGTCGTCGTCGTTGTCGTCCTCCTCTCCCATCGGAAGGAATTCCAACGTGGCGATGCTCATGGCGTCCAGCCGAGACGACGCACTACGCTGCAGCAACGGACGACCGTTGTTATTCGCCGGGGCAAAGGAGCCACCGCTGGCCTTGCTAGACGCCTGGGCCTGCCGCTTGGCCGAGAACGAGTTGCTGCTGCTCTCCGTGTCCTGCGACGCGTTGCGGTAGTACGTGTCGCGCGGGGCGGCCGCTGACATGGCCAGGTCCGAGCCGCTCCACTCCATGGCCATCAGGGCCTTGTTGAGCCGCAGCAGCCGCGTCGACCCGGCCGACGACGCCAGCGGTGGCTGCTGGTGCTGCTGCTTCTGGTGCTTCTTCTGCTGCTCGTCGTGTTTGTCCTTGGGTAGAGGCCGTCCACGCGACTCGCCGTCATCCTCCAGTGCATTGCCGTCCGACGCCTGCGAAATCTCAAACATGCGCATGGCTGCGCTGTCGGTCGAGTCCTGCCGGTGGAAATCGGGCGAGCGGATCGGCGAGTCGGACAGCTTGGACGCCAGCGAACCCGGCACGTCGCCCAGTCCTGGTCCCGATCCCGATCCCAAACCCGAACCGGAACCCGAACCCAAACCCTTGCCGCCGCCGCCCGGCACGTCAATCGCATGTGTCATGGCTTCGGTGTCGTAGAAATCGTAGCCCTCGACGTTCGACTGCTCGCTCGTGCGGCTGGCGTGGCTCATCTCCGACAGCGGCAGCGAGTCCAGGTGTCGTCGTCGCGGCTGCTTGGCCATGTATTCCTTGTACTGGGCCGGCGGCAGGTCGAGGCTCTCAATCTCGATGGGGTCGCCGCCGCCGCCCGCCACACTGCCAAAGCTGGTCGACACCGGCAGCTCGTAGCCGGCCGTAGGCGGGTCGCCGTGGTAGTGCTCGCCGAGGTACGCCATGCCCGACACGGGCCGGGCCAGAGGTGTCGGCATGTTGGACGTGCTCTCAATCTCCTCGGTCAGCAGCGACCGCACGGGCAGTCGGGCGCCACTGACGCTGGGGGTAGTTGTTTTGTTGGTGTTGTTGGTGGTGTTGGCTTTGTCAGCTTTGTCAGCCTTGTCGGCTTTGTCAGCCTTGACGGTCTTGTCCGCGTTTGATTCGCTCCTTTGACTGCCACCGGTAGCCAGCCTCTTTTGCTTGTGGTAGAGCCCCCGCCGGCGGAACAGCAGGTCCATGGCAAACGAGATGATCCGCCACACCTGCGCCAGCCGGAACTGGCTGACCTGCTCGGCCGCGCGCGCGTACTGCTCGAGGATGCCGGCCACGCGTGCGGGCAGCGGCACCAGCACGCCGTCGCGACGCGTCGCCGGCAAACCCTGTGCGAGTGTCTCTAGGTAAATGTTGGCAAGATAGCCGTACGTGTCCTTGCTGGCCGCCGACGGCACGTGACCAATGGCCATGATCTGCTGCGGCCGGAACGTGCCGGTGGCCTCGAGGGCCGCGTCGAGGGGTATCGCCGTGTTGTTGCTGTTGTTGCTGTTGGTCTGGCTCTGGATTTGCCGGGTAGTCGTGCTGCCACGGCTGTTGCTGTTGCTGTTGCCGCTGTTGTTGGCGACATCTCGTTCTCGGTCCCTCGACGGCGGTGTCGCGTTGCTGCCCACGTTGGGCACTGAGCTGGCCCGTCGCTTGCGTGCACCACCACCACCCCCTCGTCGTCGTCGTCGTCGCGGCAGCACAAATGTGCGCACGACGTCGTCCTCCGAGTCGCTGCGGCTGCATACGAGCTTGCCCGTTGCGGTGGCAATGGACAGCGGCATGTCTGCGTCGGCCGACACCATCTTCCGGCCCGTCGGCGGCGGCGGCCGCTCGTCCAGCATCGCCAGCACGTCGCCGCCCGCCGAGAAGCTCAGCGTCGACACGGCCGTGCGGTCAATGACGCGCGGCGCGTACGTCACGTCGCTCTGGCAAAACAGCCCGTCCTCGCCGGCCGTCCACAGGTAGTCGGCGTCCTTCCACAGCAGCGCCGACGGCGAGCTCGCAAACCGCTCAATCGCCTTGTAGGGCATGGTCGGCCGTGCCAGGTCCCACACGTGCACGGCGTTGATGCCCGGTCGCTTGTGCCCGCTGACGTCGTACGACACGGCCACCTGCGCCGCCCGCACGCCCTGCACCGTCGCCGACCACTGGCCCGGCCGCCACGTCACCGCTGCCACCGACGCCGGCGTGTACAGCGTGTATTTCGCCTTTTGCCGCTTGTCGGCCGTCCGCGACATGTCCCACACGTGGCACGCGCGGTCCACGCCGCCGCTGATCAGGTGCTCGCCGTCCGGGTGCCACGAGATGGACGCGCACGCGTTCTCGTGCGCCGCAATCCGCTGCAGCGGCGCGCCGCCCTTGCGAATGTCCCACTTCATCACCATGCCCTGCTCCGTGCAGCACGCAAACAGGAACCCGTCGCGCGGCGACCACTGCACGTCGCGCACGTCGGCGTTGCACTTGAACCCCTGCACGTGCTTGAACGTCGTGCCCAGCCGGTGGTCCGCGACGAGCTTGCGCGTGTCAAACAGCCGCACGTAGCCGTCCTGGCTGCCCGACAGCAGGAACGCGTCAAAGTTGGGGTTGATGTCCAGCGTGTTGATCTGCCGCGTGTCCTCTTGCATTTGCACCACGTCAATCGTCGTGTCGCTGCCGGGCGGGCCTCCGCCGAGGCCGATGCCGCCGCCGCCAACCGTGGTCGCCGACGTCTGCGCCCCGAGCCGCGACAGGTCGTACTGGAAGATCTTGCCGCGCAGGCACGCCGTGAAAATGTGCACGTCGTTGCGGCCGCGGCCCCATTTGACGTCGCGGATCGACAGCTGCTCGGCCACCGACACCGCCGAGTTGGCGCGCGGTGCCGTCTGTGCCGTCTGTGCCGTGATCAGCGCGCGCAGGTCAAACGACTCGTGGATGTCGACGCCGTCCACGCGCACCGACTTGAGCACGTGCCGGCCCGCCAGGATCGACGACCGCCCGTCGGGCGACTTGTCCAGCGCCGCAATCGGCACGCCCACTTGAAATGACGCCTCCTGCGGCGGCACCGTGACGTGGTACCTACTCGCACTCGGCACCGGCGACGTTGCCGCCGCAGGCCGCCGGCTTCTGCTGCTGCTGCCGCCGGGGCTTTTTGTAGTGCCGTCTCTACCATGCCGGCCGTCGTCCTTGCTGCCGTCGCCGTGGCGCGGGTGCGTCGGGCCGTTGGACGGCTTGCCGAGCAGCTTGCGCATCGAGCTCTGCATTGTTGTCGCTTGTAGTTGTTGCCGTTTTGTCGCTTTGATTAACCAGGCCGCGTTGTTGCTCTACGGCGGCCTCGTTGGGACCATGGTGTCGCACAGGATCTGGTGCGTGGCCGTGCGTGAGGTTAACAGGGAGTGGGCGCGGGCTGGCGACGGTGCAGCATCGCGAGAATTGATTGCCTACTGAGTACTGACTACTTTGAATTGCCGGGGAGCGGTACCAAACGCCTGGAGAGCCCCATATTTCACGTGGTGGGTCACTAACCTCCGTATGGCGTACTGACTGCATCGGCAGAAATCGACTGTGCCCACTGTAAATTACAGCGCTTTGGCTTCACTTGTGCCACATCGACCCCAGACCAGCATCGCATCCAACCATGCTAAAAGAATGCTTTTTGTGACATGCTTGCTGCTAGGGACTGTACTACTCCTCGTCTCGTATATGCGCCGCCTGTTTGCCCCAGGGCTGTCCAGCATCCCGGGCCCCCGTCTCGCGGCCGTCACCAACCTCTGGTACGCCTACCACATCCGTAACGGCCGCCTGCTGCAGCTGGCCACCACGCTGCACAAGCAGTATGGGCCGGCCGTGCGTGTAGGGCCGAACGAGGTGTGGTTCAACTCGCCCGAGGCCTTTAAAGTCATCTACAGTGAGTCTCAGCGAACGGGTGAAACTCATAGAAACCTGAGCTGACAGTCAGATGCCGGCCATGGCTTTGAAAAGTCCAACTTCTACTGTAGGCCTATTTAAAGAGTCTCTTATATTTTTCACCATTGACACCGATCAGGGTCCACGGCCCTCTTCCGCCCCGAAATGTCTTGGAAGCGGCCCTTCCAGCTCAGCTTCCCCCCCGTGCTCGACCTGCTGTCGGAGCGTGACATGAAGCGCTACCGCCAGCAGCGCCGCACCATTGGCCCCGTCTACCACGAGGCCAACATGCAAAAGTTTAGCCGCGCCGTCGACGACGCCATGGCCCGTGTCGTGGCCGAGCTCAAGCTCGCGTCGTGCGCTGGCAGCCGCGTCGTCGACGTCGACCTCAAGGAGTGGATGCACATTGTGGCCGTCGAGTGTCTCGGCGCCGTCGTGCTGTCGTGGTCGCCGCACTTTGCGCGCAGCCACACCGATTTCGGGTCCAGCAGCGCCAGCTACTACAAGTGGCGCCGCAAGAGCGTCATGGGCCTGTTCCCGCCGCTCGTCGTCGCCGAGTTCCACGCCGGCTGGGTCGGAAAAGTGGTGGCTTGGCTGGCCGGCCTGGGCTACACGACGCCGGCCAACTACAAGACGTTTTTCCCGAGCGTCGGCCTGCGCGTGTCGTCGCGGATCCGCAAGTATGCCAAAGCCAGGGCGGCCAAGGAGGTGGACGCTGAAGCACCACCACCACCACCACCCAAAACCCCCAAAACACTACCTCCACCCAACCGCGACCTCATGGCCGACCTGCTGGACCTGCACGCGGCCAAGCCCGACGTCCTCTCCGAGTACGACATGCGCCGCATGGCCGTCACCAACTTTGGCGCCGGCCACGAGACCATGTGCTCGGCCCTGACGGCGGCCATGGCTATGATCGGCTCGCACCCGGACGTCCTCCAGGCCGTCGCCGCCGAAGTCCGTGCCCGGCCCGGCCCCAGTGGCAACAAGGGCCAGCCGGCCATGACGGCCCGCGACACCATGGACGCCTTCCCTTACACAATGGCCGCTATCCGCGAGGCCCAGCGACTTCACCCGGCCATTGGCATGTCGCTGCCCCGCGTGGTCCCCGTCGACGGCCCGCCGGTCGAGCTGCACGGATACACGCTGCCGCCCGGCACCATTGTCGGCTGCAGCCCCGCAGCACTGCACCGCAACCGCGACATCTTTGGTGACGATGCCGACGAGTTCCGGCCCAGCCGCTGGCTTGAGGCGTCGCCCCAGCAGCGCCGGGCCATGGAGAGGATTAACCTGACATGGGGCGGCGGTGCGCGCACCTGTCCCGGGCGGTACCTGGCCGAGATGGTCGTGTACAAGGCCGTCGTGGCCCTGGTGCGCGCCTTTGACATCGAGGCCACGATGCCGCGCGACGACGAGATCCGCTACTACTTTTTGGCCATGCTGGCGGGAGCCAGGGCCAGCTTTCACGCAGTACCCAAGGGACGTTGATGAGATGGATTAGTCAGCCTATAAACTTGAGTGCTTCGTGTGACTTTGGACCCACTGGTGATAAGCTGAACCTCACTTGTTCTTGACTCACCTTTTTTTTTTTTTTTTTTTTTTGAAAATGACCGACTCAACTACTGCCCCGCCCAACCCCCGGGTTGGCGTTGCGGCCATTGTCAAGAACCGCGACGGCCTCTTTCTCGTCGGCCAGCGCAAGGGCGGCATCCACGGCACGGGCAAGTGGCAGTTTCCCGGCGGCCACCTCGAGTTTGGCGAGAGCCCGCTCGAGTGCGCACGCCGCGAGACGCTCGAGGAAACGGGCCTGGCTGTGCGGCCGCTGGGGCTGTTGTCTGTGACCAACGATGTGTTTGCGGCGGAGAACAAGCACTACATTACGTTGTGTGTGTTGTGTATCAGCGAGACTGACGACGAGCCACAGGTATTTTTCTCATTCTTGGTCTCTAGTTTTTCATTTAGTTGTTTTTCTATCCCGCTGACTATCAGAACCTCGAGCCGCACAAGTGCGCAGGGTGGCACTGGCGCGACTGGGACTTTGTCACTGCGACAGCCAGCAAGGGCGCCGACGCCGCCGACGGCTTCTTTTTGCCCATTGTCAACATGGTCAAGCAGCTGGCCAGTCCGCCGTGGGTCGGTCTGGATGCGTAGGGTCTGTCTGTGGTGTATATGAATTGATATAGTAGTATCTACCTATCTACTTCCGGTAGTAAATCTTCTTAAACTGGAAATGCAGCTGCAAGATGCCCTTTTCAAACACACTTTTGAACCCACGCTCGCGCTTTGCACTATAGTCCCATTCCCGGTCCACAATGCGAAAGGCAATGTCCTCGTACGGCGGCCCGGCCGAGAACCGGATCAAACACGTGTCCTCCTCGCCGGCCGCCGCAAACGACTCGCCCTTGCGCCGGCCGCCCTCGCGCGTAATGTGGTACGTCGGCGCCTTGGTCTTGTCGATGAGCTCGGGGTAGAAAATGTTGAACTTGTAGCCCTGCACCACCTTGGGCGGCGGGTTGTCGTGGTCGTAGTGCGTCTGGTTGTACTTGTTCCACTCGTAGCCCATCTGCACGCGGTTAAAGTACCGCGGCTTGCGTGGCCGGTACTTGTCGGCCCACCGCGGCTTGCCACCGTTGCCGTTGCCGTTGCCGTTGCGCGAGGAGGACGACGATGACGCGTCCACGGCCGGCTGCACCTCCTCGGCAAAGATTTCCTCGTTCTCGCCGACGCCGCGTGCCACCTCGCGCTCGTACAGGGCGGCCGTTGCCTGCGAGTAGTCTTCGTTGCCGACTGCTGCGAAACGTTCCGTTCCTGGGGGTGGTGCGTTGGCTGCCACAATGTCTTGTGCTGCCGCAGCTGCCTTTTCCTTTTTGTCGTCACCGTCCTTGTCATCACCACTCCCGGCCTTGGCCTCAGCCTCGGCATCTGCTCCCTTGGGCTTCCTCTCGGCCAACAGCGCCAACCGCTTCGCACGCGACGCCTCGGCCACGTCCTTCACCACGGCCCGCGCCTTGTACACCTTGAGCTGCTTCAGCAGGTGCTCCCAGTAGTCTGTGTCAATCACCGCGTCTGACCGCAGCTTGTCCTTGAACTGCCGCTCCAGCACCTCGAGCTGTGCCAGCGTCTTGGGCCGCAGCAGCCGGTCAATCTCGGGCGCCACCGACCCCAGCACCTGGTCCGTCTCGTCGATGCCGCCGCTGACGCCGCCGCCGCCACTGCCGCCTCCACCTCCATTTCGCCGCTGCTTAAGCACATGCCGGCACAGCACCGACAGCGCCTTCCAGTACGCGCGGCTCGCCTTGTTCTTGTCGAGCGTCACCAGCGCGTCCAGCTCGCCCTCGAGCTCGGCCAGCTTGTCCTCGCTGCGCGTCGCCAGCACGTCGTCGGGCGACGGCACCTCAATGGCCTCGTCGCCGTCTTCGTCGTCAAACGGGTCGTGGTCCTCGTCGACAAAGCGCATGTTGAACACCAAAAAGTCAATCAGGTGGCCACGCCGCTCGCGCACGCGAATGTCGGCCCGTTTTTTCGTCTGCTTGATGACAAACACGTCGGACTCGGCCACGAAGCGGTCTTCGTCTGTCATTATGCTTGTTTGGGGTGCATTTTTTTGGCTGCTGCTGCTGCCGTTGTTGTTGCGGTCGTAGGGCCTGGCGTTTGCATTCGCATTCGCATTCGCTCGCGGGTTGTAAGGCGGCGGCTTCGCGATGCGGTTGCGGTCGTCGCGTCGTGGTGCCGTGAACTCGTGCCGGTCCCGGTCCCGGCTGTATTGTCTGCTGCGGTCCCTGCCTGGCGACCGCCGGCCGCCGGCCTCGATCATGGCTGCTCTCTCTGGATTCATGATGGGTTGTGCGTGGTGTTGTTGGCGATGGTTGTAGAAATCGAAAGAAGGCTGCGCTCCAGATACGGCTATTATGTGGGCCATATCCACAGGTGGTTGTGATTGGGTGCGTGACGCGCCACATACCCACTTCAAATGACAGTGCCAATAGGCATCACTTACACACTTCGGATACGCTATGCTAAAGTCAGACGACAAGCGCCGCGCCGGAACCACTCTCATTGTTGCTACGAATACTACGTAGAATCCTCGGATGGCATCACTTTCTTGGCCCACGTACTGATCTGCGACACTTTATCTCTCTGCAAGACCGATATCACGCTCATATGCGCACGCCATGCCTCTTGCCTGTTGTGGAAGGTGTCGTGGTGGAGCGAGGCGGTCGAGCAATGGGTCCCACTTTAAGGGCCCGTCCGTAGGCAGCTACGAGTACCGCTCATAGGCCGAATCCCAGCGGGCCGAGGAGGAGCACAGACACAAGGACGTCGTCGGGGTCTTATATCACCGCCGCGCCCGCCATCTCTCTGCTCGTAATTCTCTGGCAACTAACCTTGACGCAATTCTAAAATGCGTGTCACTGGATTGCTTGCGGTGCTGCCGGTGTGCTCGGCCCTTCGGTCGGGCCTCTATGCCAGTCGTCCCGATCGCCAACTCGGGCTCAAGCACTCGACCTTGTTGACGACGACGACGACGGCGACGACGACGACGGTGTCTCTCGATGATCTGTACCCTGCACACAGCCTGCAGGTGCCCGTCGACCACTTCCACAACGACTCGCTCTACGAGCCGCACACCAACGACACCTTTGCGCTGCGCTACTGGTACGATGCCTCGCACTACCAGCCCGGCGGCCCCGTCATTGTGCTGGCTGCGGGTGAGACGAGCGGCCGCGACCGTCTTCCGTTCCTGCAAAAGGGCCTGCTGGCGCGCCTCGCACAGGCCTCGCACGGCATCGGCGTCGTGCTCGAGCACCGCTACTACGGCACGAGCTTCCCCTACGACAACCTGACGACGGCGAGCCTGCGGTTCTTGCGCACAGAGCAGGCCCTGGCCGACACGGCCTACTTTGCGCAGCATGCCGTCTTTAATGTGACTGGTGGCAGCGCTGACGACGTCTCGCCCGCCAACGCGCCCTGGATCATCTACGGCGGCTCGTACGCCGGCGCCTTTGCCGCCCTCGCACGCATCGTCTACCCGGACGTCTTTTGGGGCGGCATCTCGTCGTCGGGCGTTACCGCCGCCATCTACGACTACTGGGAGTACTACGAGGCGCACCGCCTGTATGCGCCCAAGGTGTGCGTCGGCGTGCTCGAGAAGCTGATCCACGCCGTCGACCAGATTTTGCTGTCGGCACGCGAGCCCTTGTCGTACGGCGGACAGGCAGCGCTGGACGAGGAGAACTCTACGTCCTCCCGCGTCGCCCGCGTCGCCCAGCTCAAGGACGTCTTTGGCCTCGGCAACGTGACGCACGACGACGACTTTGCCGCCGTGCTGTCGAGCGGCCTCGACTCGTTTCAGAGCACCAACTGGGACCCGGCCCTGACGACGCCCGACTTTGGCTACTTTTGCGGCAACCTGTCGGCCAACACGCTGCTGTACCCAGGGCTGGCCGGCCGCAACCGCACCGTGCAGTCGCTGCTGGCCGCCACGTTGTACCGCGACGCCGCCGACACCGCCGCGCTGACGCTGCCCATGCTCAACTTCATCGGCTGGGTCGGCGCCACGCACCCGTGCCCCGTCGCCGACCAGGACCTCTGCTTTGGCAACCACGACAGCACCGCCTACCAGCAAGACGACCTCGCGCAGACGTGGCGTGCCTGGCCCTACCAGTACTGCACGCAGTGGGGGTACCTGTCGACGGGCGCCGGCGTGCCGGCCGACCGCTTGCCCCTGGTCAGCCGCCTGCTCACCGTCGACTACCTGTCCATCATCTGCCGCGACGCGTTCAACATCACGGGCCTGCCCGACCTCGAGTCCATCAACAAGTACGGCGCCCACAACGTGCACTACCCGCGCGTGGCCTTTGTCGACGGCGAGGCCGACCCGTGGCGCGCCGCCACCGTCCACGCCATTGGCCGCACCGACCCGCTGCGGCGCAACACGGTCGAGGAGCCGTTCCTGCTCATCGGCGGCGGCGCCGTCCACCACTGGGACGAGAACGGCCTATTCCCCAACGAGACCACGGCCGATCTGCCGCCGCCGCCCATCCGCAAGGTCCAGGCAGCCGAGGAGAAGTTTGTCCTGGCGTGGGTGGCCGAGTGGGCCAAGAAGCAGGCGGCAGCATCGAGTAGCCTTGATGATGGGCTGTGATATGACTTGACGACTGCTGTTGATAAACGAAAACGATCTTGATGATCTCTATTGAGTCATGATATATATAGCACATTATTGATAAAACCTCCCTTGCCGATGACCCTGACCCAAGTATCATACCCATGAACAAAAAATACACACAAAAAAAAACAAGAAACCCCCGTAACGCCATTGTATGCCAGCCAGACCAAAAAAAGACAACCCAAAGATCAACAGTAAACAGGAAGAAACTACTCTTTCCAAGAGTACCACTTGCCGTTCTCCGACACGCCGGTCGCCAGCCAGATGCTGACGGCCACAAACGACGACAGCACCAGGAACGTCAGGATGCCGGCCCCCGCGCGGTCCGACCCGGACACGGGGCTCCAGTGCGTCGTGCTGTCGCCCTTGCCGAGGCCGGCCGTCACGTCGCCGATACTGGTGGCGCCCGTCGTGTTGGACAGCGGCGCCATGACATACGGCTCGTCAATCAGCAGGCTCAGCAGCGCCGACAGCGCATTCATCTGCTGGCCAACGCCCGTGCTGCCGTCGTACGAGCCCGTGGTCCAGCGGAACCCGCAGACGCCCGAGTCCTCGCACGCCGTCATGGCCGCGGCCGCGCTCGTCCGCAGCGTCGGCATAATGGTGTCGTGGATAAAGGGCGCCAGCTGCGTCACCACCGCCAGCCACCGGTGCACGTAGCCCTTGAACGACAGCATGTCCGTCGTGCACTGCATCGACGACTCGAGCTCGCAGCTCAGCTCGACGGCGATGCCGTTGGGGAAGAACAGGTTGAGCGTGCGGTTCGTCAGCCCGCGCACGCGCTCCTCCCACACGGCGCTGCCGTTGGTGTAGTTGTACATAAACGCCGCGCCCTGCAAGAACACGGCCGCGTTGTACGAGAACTGCGCCTTGGCAATGTCGGTGCAGTTGAAGTCGACGTGCGCGCCGTCATAGATATTGTAGTCGGACGACATGAACCCGACCGACGTCATCCAGTCCCAGGTCTGCTCGGCAATCTGGCCGTACGTCGCATTGTCCGTGTAGCGCGCAAGACGCGCGCCCATGTTGAAGAAGATGCCATTGGCAATGCTGTTCTTGTAGTTGTAGCCAATGTTGGCCAGCGGGATCTGCCAGCGCAGGCCGCCGCCGCACGTGTCGTCGTGGCGGTCGGGCGCCGCCTGCGTGTTCCAGACGGCCTGGGCGAGAGCGAGCCACTGCGGCTGGCCGGCGGCCGGGTTCTGGAAGTTGACCTCGGCGGCCAGCATGGCGCTCAGGCCCCAGAAGCCCTGGTCGTCGTTGCCCAGGGACATGGTGACGTTGGCCGGCATGTAGCAGTACGACGGCGGGCCGGCTTGAAAAATCATGGACGCCTCCGAGACGTTGTTGTAGGTCGTGTCCTCGGTGAAGTGCCAGTAGTCGATGAGCGTGCCCCAGAGGGCGCCGCCCTCCCACCAGTAGTAGTCGCCCATGGGAGGCGGGCCCGGCAGGATGCCCGGCGTGGCGCCGGGCTTGTCGCCCACATAGTAGGAGAAGAGGTTGGCGGCAATGGTCTTGGCGGCCGCCTTGATGGCGGTGGGCGAGGTGAGGTCGACATCAATGGCGGCAACGGATGAGACGCCGAGCGCCAGCCAGAGCGTAGAAGATAGCAGCCGCATGGTGGTCGGTGGTCGGTGGTGTGTAAAACGAGTGACGAAGAGATAACGAAGCAGAAGAACAAGCAACAAACAAGAAGAAGATGAAGAAGACGACGACGACGACGACAACTAAAAAAGACAAGTACAACAAGAAGAATGACAACAACCACGACGAGCTAATAGATGGCTGGACACCGACACGGTCATCTCGGTGTATCCCGTGCTTCAAAGGGGGGGGGGGGTGTAAGCAATACTAAGCAGAATACGGAGTACGTCCACCACACAAAAAAGACTACTCCGTACAAATGCCGCAGAGATAACATCGACAAAATACCTACGAGTATTTACGGGAACAGGGTCTATCGACACCCCTCGGCAGGTACGAGTGCAGCGGCCGGGTGGGCTTTGTGGCCAGGGCAGGACTTGCCAGTTTGACGCAGACAGAACGGAGCATGTCCGTCAGCTGTACTTTGTATGTCTCCACGCACCACAGAGTTTTTTTCTTTTTCTTTTTTTTTCTTTTTTACTCGTATTTTCTACATTTTTGGGGTTGGCGAACCTGCCCTTAGTACGGCTTAGTACCGCTTAGTACGGAGGGCTCCGTATTATTCTGGAGCAAAACCGGAGTCCCTGGCTATCGGTAGGGCAGCCGCCAGTGACAACACGAGGTCTTGGCACGGAAGGCAAGGGGGGCAGAGCAAGCGCGAGCGGGAAAGAGCGACCGTGATGGCAGAAACGGTGGTAAACGGAGGTCATTGAGAAGATGGCGAAATGGCAGTTGTTAGAAGTACCTCTAAATGCTCAAAAATCTAAAAGCATCAAAAGACCCTTTTCTCGGGCTAATATCCATCGATGCAGCGAATAAGCATAATGTCTCATGTAAAAACGAGATCGAGGCTCGTATGCCGTGCCGCTAAGGTGCAGCCGTGTGCTGGAAATAGCCTGCTAGTCTGCATTGGTCCACCCCGATTAACCTTTTGGACCCTCCGTTTTGGCCAGTTTGGGGGGGCCTGTACGAGATATGCTTACGGGGCTCCACTACGGAGCACTGAGTCGTGGCTGTATGACCTTGTACATTCTTTGCCGCGAACGAAGCCGAGATACAGCGCGTGGTGATGACAGAGTCTCGAACTGAATAAGATTAACAGGCTCCCTGACTACGGCATTCGGATTTCCTTTCTATTGAGGTCTTTTTTTTGTTGTCTTTTTGTTGTCTCTACTCTGTAGCTTTGATTATTCATTTCTTGTTCATTTAGCTTAGCTTGTTTCTCTCTCTTTTCTTTCAATATCTTGTCTTATCCGTCAGTATCTTTTCATCCTTGTTTCCTCGCGTGGGTCTCGGCAGTCGTTTTCTTTGTCATCGCTGGAATGATGACATGACATCACGGTCAGCGAAAGCATGCGAGAGAAAGGGGCAGTGAGCAATACGGCAATACGAGGAATGTGCATCAGAAACACGCATGACTTTTGAGCCATTCCCATCCGTCTGCGGTTTGTAAGCGAGCACCATATTAGCAACTACAAAGTACGAGTACGAGTACAGACATCGTCAGAAAATGGGTATGGTTTCCAGACTATGAAGAAGAAAGATAAAGAGATGCAAGAATAAATGAATGAAAGAAGTAAAAAAAGCCATAAATCATTTCAATCGTTCCAGCGATGGGCCAGGTACAAAAAAGAGATGCTGCGACCAATACAAGACCAGAAAGACAAAAACAAGGTCCGCAGACAGGTATAGATGGGACAGGACATGGAAACAGTAGTAAGACAACAGTAAAATGGAAAGAAACCCAGAATATTCCCCTGACGCTTGATGTGCTGCAAAGAAAAGGCAAAGAAAGGCATAGATAACGTCGTAGAAAGGAATGGAAATGCATGAAAACATAAAAAACGTCAACGGCATGAAAACGACATAATAAACGTCACCGGCATAAAACACGTCAGATCAAGAATACGGCGAATAGGCATACGTGCCCGGCCCGCGCGGACGTGACCGCGATGCCGTTGCCGACCGCAGCCGCTGGGTGGCCACGCGCAGCCGCCGCGCCCGCGCTGCCCGCGACACGTCGCTGCCGTGGCCCACGCCGCCCCAGGCCCAGTCAAACGTCGTGGAGCCGCGCCAGCACAGGTCGGGCCGGCCCGAGACGGGATCGATGCCGCCGCCGCTGGTGCACGTGCTCGTGCCCGTGCAGCCGTTGCTGCTGCTGTGGCCGCCGCCGCCGCCGCCGCCGCCGCTGCCGCCCGTGCTGTAGCCCGTCTCGCCGTGCCGCGCCATGGCCTCGGCCTGCCACTCGGCACACCGGTCCAGCTGCAGCAGGCCACCGCGCGACGAGTCGGCACACAGCGCCAGCATCGACTGGCCGTTGGGCGTCAGGCTGACGCCGGCAATCTCGCCGAAAAACTCGACCGACTGGCACGCCGCAAACGTCTGCGCGTCAATCACATTGATAATGTCGGCCTCCTCGGCCGCCACCAGCACGCGCTTGCCGGACCCCGCCGGCGAGAACTGCAGGCTGCGCGCGCCCGCCAGCGTCGTCTTGAGCGTCACAATGGGCTCGGGGTCGCCGCCCTGGCTGCACCACATGCGCGCGTCCCAGATCTTGATGGCCCGGTCCTGGCTGCCCGTGGCCAGCGTGTAGCCGTCGTCGGCCCACGCACAGCTGAAGCCGTAGTCGCGGTGGCCCGTGAGCCGCTGCAAAATATCGGGCCGCCGGCGCTGGCCGCTGCTGTGGAGGGAGGCGGCGCGGTCGGGCGACGCTGGCACAATGTAGGCCGCCGTGGTGTCGCCCATGACGACGCGCAGACGGCCGTCGGGCGAGATGGCGCTGCAGTTGAGCGGGAAATCGAAGCGCATGTCGGACAAAATCTTGTTGGTGTTGATGTCGAGCACGCGCAGCGTCAGGTCGTTGCTCGAAAAGGCGGCCAGGGGCCCGCTGGCGTTGCGCATGCTGTGGATCTGGATGTGGTTGGAGATGCCGCTGTCGTGGCGCGACGTGATGCTGCCCATGCTGTGGATCTCGGACGGCTCCTGACCGACATACTCGGAGTCAATGTTGGTGACGCAGTACTCGCCGCCAAAGCCGCCGGCCACCAGCACGCCCTGGCCGGCGGCAATGGTCGAGATCTGCACGTCGTTGTGGCTGGGGAACCGCAGCGCCGTGTACGTCTCGCCGGTCAGCGTGTTCATGTGCAAGACGCTGTTGCCGTTGTGGGCAGGGTAGTAGGCACGCGACCGCGACGCCGTGGCCAGCAGGTTGCGCAGCTGAAAGTGCGGGATGCGGATCTGCTTGCGCAGGTGCATGCGGCGGAAGTGGAAGTAGTGCTCGGTGCTGGGCGGCATGCGCTCGTGTTCCTGCGGAGCCCAAAAGTGCGAGTAGCGCACGCTCGTGTAGTTGGTGTACGTCTGCTCGCGCCGGCTGCGTGCCTGGGCCATGGTGACGCCGAGGGCTGTCCAGTCGATGCCCTGCATATCGCAGCGGTCGCCGTCGAGGTCGCTCGACCGCACCAGGCGCGTGCTCGGGTTGATCTGGCCGTCAATGGCCGCCTCGTTGAGCTTGGGCGGCATACCTGGCGTCGGCCGTGTCATGCCGGTCGTCTGTCGCAGCCATTCCTTGAGAAACCCCTTGAACTCGGCGTTGCAAGGCGCGAGGCTGACGGGCGTGAACACGGCCGTCGGCATAAAGGTGGGCGGTGGGCCCGTGATGTTGAGCGGCTGACCGAGGTTGGTCAGGGCCGACATGTCGTACGTGTTCAGAGGCACGTTGGCCGGCACGACCGTGGCCATGGTCGGCGCTGCGGGGGCTGTGGGCACGACGGTGATGCCCAGCGCTGCAGGCTGGAAAGCCGTCTCCCACAGGACCTGCAGCGTGTCTGCCTGGGTCGGCCCCGAGCCACCCGCGCCGGCCGATCCTGACGCACTTGCAGCATTTGCCGCTGCGAGCTCGGCGAGGTAGGTCGCATGGAGGGAATCAAACAAGGCCCCCGCAGCCGTATCCGTCGTCGCATCCTGAGAGGCCGCGTTGGCCTGGGAGGCATAGCCGGAAAATGTGCTCGAAGCAGAATCTGCCATTCCCAAGTCCTGCTGTTGCTGCTGCTGCTGTTGTTGCTGCTGCTGTTGCTGGGGCGCAAATGTGTAAATGTACTGGTGTGGTGGCGGCGCGGTGTGGGCAGCGGCCATGCCCGGGTCGAGATCAAAGATCTGAAAGACCATGTCGTTGCTATCGGCGTCGGTGTTGACAAGGCTGGCGTGGAAGGAAGGGGTATCGTAGTCGTCTTGGTCGTCGCTGTCTTGGTCGTCGTTGGATGTGTTGTTGGCTGTGTTGTTGGCTGTGTTGTTGTTGGCGACGGGGTTGATGCCGATGCCGATGCCGATTCCGGCGCTATGCTGCGGTGGCGGCATCTCTGTAGTAGCACGGGCGGCGGAATGGAAGAGCGGTCGGACAGCGGGTGCCGCTCCGGCACGGCATGTGCATGTCTTTTTTTGCGTTGGCGTTTGCGTTTGCACTTTTGTGGCTGTGATGCCGGTGCGTGGGGGAATAAAAAAGTAACAACGACGCTTGGGCGATGGCGATGCCGGGACGGATCGTACAATGGCAGAAATGAAACGGCGATGATTATAGTGTATACGAGTGAGTGGAATAGCTGACAGGTCGTTGCGGCCAAAAGGGACGAGAGGGACAATGAAAGAGGCCGGGATGATAGGTGACAAAGCGGCAAGATGACAGGCGCTGTGATGATAAAAGGCGGGATGAGTGGGGCCTGTGGGCCAAGTATGGAGTAACAAACAGGGGAACAAAGGCGGACTCGACGTAGTTTAGTGCATTGTCTCCAGCGGTAAGCACGGCGTTGGTGGAGAGTATGGGGTCCGGGACTGCTGTATCGTGCTGTGTAGCGGCGTTTCAGCTGATGGCGTGCTTACTCATCGTCACGGGAAAGGGCTATGAGACAACGGTCTCTGATATTCCGCTGACAAAAAAGACAAGAATGACAAGAACAACCGAAGCAGTAAAATACAAACATCCTCGAGATCCATCCATCTCCCGTGAAAACATGACATATAAAAAGCAGAACAAGTAGAATACAAAGACATCGATGGCCAATAGCAGAGAACGAGTTCTGGCGATCGGGCTTTATTAGATGTATTTGCGAAGCTGGAATGTTAGTAAGCGAGTCCAAAAAGGGTAAAACGAGAAGAAACAAAAAAACATCGTGTACTTACATCCAGCGTCAACGTCTTTGAACTGTTGACGTCTTGGTCGCGGTACACGCCGACCAGGCTCTCGCTGTCCTGGAACAGGCCCGGTTTGAGACTGATGACGATAAATTGCATGCCCGGGCCGGCGTGCTCGCGAATGTACTTTTTGATCTTGTCGACATTGGCATTGTCGAGGGCGGCGTCGACCTCGTCGAGCACGAAAAAGGGCGACGGCTGGTAGCTGTGGATGGCAAACAGCAGCGCCATGGCGGCCATGGTCTTCTCGCCGCCCGACAGGTGCTCCATGTCGCGGAAGCGCTTGAGCGGCGGCATGGCGTGGTACTTGACGCCGCTGAGGTAGGGCGGCTCGTCGCCCTCGGCCTCAATGTCGAGGTAAGCCTGGCCACCGAGCGGGTAGGCCTCGGTGCGCGTCAGCTCCTTGTAGACCTCGGTGATCTGCTCCTGGATGTGGGCAAACGCGCGCCGGAACACGTCGGTGCGCTGGTTCTTGACCTCTTCAAAGTCGGCCTTGACGCGCTGCGCCACCTTTTTGCTCTCCTCAAAGTCGCGGTCGACGTCGCGCAGCTTGGTCTCGACCGACTCGAGCCGCTCGATCGCGCGCATGTTGGGGTTGAGCCGCTCCAGCTCGCCGCCCAGCTCGGCAATGCGCGCCTCGAGCCGCTCCTCGATGACGTCGGCGTCCTGGTCGTCCCGGTCGTCGCCCAGCCGTGAAAAGTCGACCTCGATGCCGTGGTCGTCCATGGCCATGCGCATGGCACCACCACGACGGCCACGGCCACGGCCACGGCCACCCTTGTTGTCACCATCATCATCATCATCATCATCATCCTCCTCGTCGTCGTCGTCGTCATCATCCTCGTCACCGTCGCCGTCCAAATCCATGCGGTCCGCGTCCTGGTTCAGCAGCCGGTCCTCGTTGGGCAGGTCGTCCAGCGACCCCTCGACCAGCGGGATCTGGATCTGCTCCATCTTGCAGCGCTGCAGCAGCGCAAACTTGGCCGTGCTGTTCTTCTGCACCTCGGTCTCGAGCCCGTTGATCTCCTTGTGCCGCGCGTCCATCTGCCGCTGCCACGCCTGCACGTCGGCCTTGGCGTCGGCCACCTTGTCGGCCAGCTCGCTGTTGTCGTCCTGCATCGTCGCCAGGTCGCTGCTCAGCTCGTCGACGTCGCGCTGGGCCTGCTCGATAATGGCCTCCATGCGTGTCTTTTCGGCGCGGTACTCGTCCAGGTCGGCCGCCAGCGACGCCGCACGCCGCTGCATCTGCTCGACGCGGTCCGTCGTGCTCTTGAGCCGTGCCGTCTCCCAGCTGACCGACGACTTGAGCCGCTGCAGCTGCACCTCGAACTCGCTGCGCTTCTCGGCCGCCTGCTGCTCCAGGCTGCCCTGCAGCGCCTCGTACTCGCGCACGTCCTTGAAGCCGTGCTTGCGGCAGAACGCCCCAAAGATCTTGTCCTCGACCGCCGTGATGGCTGCCTCCGTCTGGGCCACGGCGTTTTGCGTCTGGGCCAGCTTTCCGGCCTCCTCGGCCAGCCGCTGCTCGCGCTCGCGCAGCTGCTGCGTCTCCTCGTCCACCTCGCCCTGCTTACTGGCCAGGTTCTTGGCAAAGGCGGCCAGCTCCGCCCGTGCCGCACGCAGCCGCTGCTCCAGGTGCACCAGCTCGTCGTTGAGCACCTTTTCGTGGTGCAGCAGGTGGCTCGGCTTGGGCAGCTTCTCCAGGTCGGCTCGCTTCTTGTCGTACATGCGCTCGAGGTTCTGCACGTCCTCCTCGGCAAACCGCTTGCCCCGGCCGCCCTTTTGGTCTGGCATGCGACCGCCCGTCATCGTGCCCGACCGGTTGATGAGAAACCCTTCGAGCGTGACCGCCTTGACCGGCAGCCGCTTCTGGTACACAATCGTCTTGGCCACGTCCATGGAGTCGCAGATGACCGACCCGCCGCACGCAAACGCCATGCCACGCTCAATGGCGGCGTCAAAGTCGATGGTGTCGATCGTCAGCCGTGCACCCGCAATGCCCTTGATGGCCGTGTTGGGCGTGCTGACTTTCACATTGTCCAGCGGCACAAAGGTCATGGGCATGTGCCGCTGCTCCTTGAGGTACTGGATGCACTCGGCCGCCGTCTTCTCCGTGTCGACAATGACCGAGTCAAAGTCGTGGCCCAGCGCCGTCACCACGGCCTCGTCGTACTTTTTCTGCTTGGGCTTGCACAGCTCGCCCACGCGCCCGTGCACCCCCGGGTAGATGCGCCGCATCTGCGACACCACCTCCTTCATGCGCGTCTCGCGCCGGCTCTGCACCATGCCCGACCGGGCCGTCTCCAGCCGCGTCGCAATGTCCTGCATCTGCTCCTCCAGCTCCGTCACCGCGTTGTTGACGCGCACGCGCTCCGACTTGGCCTGGTTGTACGTCTTCTTGGCGGCCTCGACGTCGGCCGTCATCTTGGCCACGTCGTCGGCGCTCGTGCTGTGCCGCTCCTTGATCGTGTCCAGCTCCGCCTCCAGCTTCGTCACCTTGGCCTGCCGGCTGTCCACGTTGCCCTTGATCGTGTTGACCGTCACCTCGTCGCTGCGCAGCTGTCGCCGGATGTTGTCGCGGTCCGCCAGCTCCACGGCGCACTTGGCCCGCACCTGGGCCCGCAGGCTGTGGTACTCTTTGAGGTCCTCGTCGCTCAGGTCCTTGCCCTGCTTCTGCAGCTGCTCTTTCCACTGCTTCTCAAACTGCTGCCGCGCCTTTTCCACCACGGCAATCTCCTTCTCGGCCTTTTTCACTTTCGCTTCTTGGGCCGCACGCTCCTCCGACGCCGTCGCAATCTTTTGCTTGAGCACGCCGACGTCGCGCGACAGCTGCTCCACCTTTTCCGACACGGGGATGATCTTGTTCTCCTCCTCCTCAATGTCGCGTCGCCGGTGCCGGATGCGCCGCTCGACCCGCGATGCCTCCTTGTTGGCCGCTGCCTGCTCGGCCCGCGCCGCGTCCAGCTTCGCCTCGGCCTCTTGCAGGTTGCGCCGAAACTCGGCCACGTTGGCGTTGTGCTCCTGGATCCGGTCGCTCGAGTCGTTCATGATTTTCTGGTAGTGGTAAATCTTCCACAGCATCTGGTCCACAATCGCGTCGTCGCGCTCGTTGAGCTTGCGCTGGAAGCTCTCGGCCTCGGCCTTTTGCTCCTGGTACTGCTTCACCTCGGCGTTCATGGCGCGGCGCCGCGTCAGGTGGAAGTTTTGGTTCTCAATCGCCTGCTCCGCCTCGGCCTTGAGCCGCTCGTACTCGGGCTTGTAGTCCAGGCTGCCCGAGATCTGCTCAATCAGACGCGTCAGCTCCTGCGACGACTGCGACGCAATCGCCTCCACGTCGCCCTGGAACACCAGGAAATTGCGCGCCTTGATCAGAATGTTCTCGTTCTCCAGCGCCGCATTATACTCTTGCGCCGTCACCACGCGGTTGTTGATGCGGTACTCGCTCGAGCCCTGGCTCGTAATCGTCCGCTTCCACCGGTGCGTGTCGCCCGCGTCGTCCTCGTACACGGCCATCACCCACGCGTTCTTGGGGTCCTTGCGGCTCGCCTTGCCGTCGTCGTCGTCGTCGTCGTCATTGCCATCGTCGTCGGCGGTGTGTCCGTTGGAGTTGCCGTTGGCGTCGCTTTCGCTCGGTTTCGACGTCTCCATGACGCGTCCTCGATAGACGAGATCTTTGAGGTGGCTGGACCGCAGGTGCGAGGATTTGATGCCGAGAACAAACGAGATGGCATCCATGCTGCGCGTGTTGTTAGACAATGCGGCGCATTAGGCGGGTCAGCAAAATAAAACATACGAATTTGACTTGCCGGAGCCATTGGGCCCGACAATCGATGTAAAATACGAATCACCAAAGAGAAGTGTATGGTGGCCTTTGTAGGACTTGAAGTCTGCAGACAGATGTTAGCTATAACCAAAACCACGGCATCACCAACACAGCAGTCCAACGCACTAAACAACTCCAAGCGGTTGAGCTTGCCCATGCTGGCGACGGGGTGCGGCGACCGAGGCGGCCGCGCAATAGAGGCAGGGTTCGGTCGTCGTCGTCGAGAATCGCGATCGCAATGGTTGGCGCGTCGAGGTGGACGGGATCTATAGGGATGGGGGGAATGGAGAGAGAGAAACGGTGTCGGGGCGCAAAAGAAGAGGCGATTATGGAGCCGTCATTCTACTGCATGTAGATCAGTGTCGTCGGCCAGCGCGGGTGGTCGTGGTGGGTGTGGTGAGGCGATGTCGTGGTTAGTAGAGAGGGGGACGTAATCGACGCGCGACGCTTGTCTCCTTTTTCGTCTTTTCCTCGTGCCAGTTACGCGACTTGAGCTGGCGCAAAGGCGCGGGGAGGGCGAGCCCGTGCTGACGCGCTAGGTCACGTGTGGGTAAGGGTCCAAGCTTGTACGAGTAAGCGGTGGACTACACTACTTAAACTTGATTAGCCCTGCATTCTTTCGCCTTCGGGCATTTGGTCAATTTGAAACGATACAGTAGGTCCACCCCCAACGCCAGCGTTCGATTCGAGAAAAAGACATTCGCTAACACATTACACAGGAGAAGATTAGCATGGCCCCTGCACTAAGGATGACACGCTATACAAAGAGAAGCTACCAATTTTTTTGCCGTTTTTGCCAATGTGAACAATAATAGCTTCCTGCTGGCGATGCTTTTTTTGGGTCTTCTTGTATCGACTTTTCTTTTCTTTTGTGAGTATATGCAAATCACAAAAAAACAAAAAAGGTGTTTTTGGTCAGATTATTGTGCCCAACTCCAACTTCTGCCGTATAGGGAACTATCCTTATGATTTTGTTCGGTTTACTCTATGAATTCAATGAGATGCTCTTCTCCCGACTATAAGCTTCGTTCTCAATGTTTTCATTGACATTATTCTCTTTCCTCTTGGTTTATTCTGTCAATTCTGCATTATTTTTCGCCCTTTGGCCTTTCAGTATATATTCTTTCCTTTCAGTATCTCAATTCTGGACTGACTTTTCATTCCCATTTCTTCGTTGCCTTTTTCCTCCAACAATTTCGATAACTTACTTCTATTTTCCGTGTCTTCTTGTTTCTATTATTGCAACAACTACGACTCATCAATACTTTTGACTTGCCAGAACCAACATAAAATAGATGTATAAATACGATTAAGAAAAAAGTCGCTATTACGCTCGTATACCAGAATCATTATGCCCAGAGTGAATCAACACGCTATTGCCCAAATAAACCCATCACCGGCTGCTCTCCAAATCCGGGCCTAGCTCACTCGGCCGCCGCGGGTCGACCAAGCATGACAGACGCACATCGCCCTGGCGTGCGCCAATAGTCACCCACACGTGCTTGGCCGGAGGCACCACTTCGGGCGACGATGTTCCAGGCGTGCGCTTGAGCGTCTCGCGGGCACCCAGCCACCGCAGCCGACCGGCCCGGCTCATGTCGCTGTTGCCCAAGCCACCATTCGACGTCCACTCATGAACGACGTTGCGAATAAACTCGACCTTGCGCCGGAAGTCGTTGGCCGCCGGGATGCCCTTGACCTCGGGCCGGATCACGGGCCGACGCCGGCCGGACGCGGTCGTGGCCGTCGAGGCCGAGGAGCCGCCAGCACCAAAGTTGAGCAGCGTCTGCAGAGGGTAGGACAGCACACTACGCTCGTCCAGGGCAGCCTCGTCGAGCAGGCCTGTTTTCGCCAGCTGCTCAGCGGACTGTGCCGGCAGATGCCAAAAGTGGCACCACACGCCGCCGGCATCAATGACCAGCTTGGTGTGGTCGGGGAAGTTGAACTGCAGGTGGCCGTCGCAGAAGACCCAGCAGCCCACGTCACCGAAACGCTGGTAAAAGGTCACGACGTCGCTGGGGACTTCCGCGTTGGCCGTCGAGTAGGCGGCCGCGCGCCGGCGTTCCAGGTCCTGGTGGGTCTTTTCCTCGGTGCTGCCATCCAGCTCGCGGCCGTATGCCAGCATATAGTTGGCAAACTTCTTCCACAGCACAATGCGCTCGCGCTTGCGGTGGTCGTAGACATCCTTGCCGGCCGACAGCTTGCCCGGGGCCCCGGTGCGCGGGTCGATGGCGATGCGGAAGCGGCTGGGCTCAACGCGCACGCGCTGCAGGCCTTGCTCGCCATTGTTCTCGTAAAAGTAGATGCCCTCTGTCGTGGGATGTCCGTATTCCGTGGTCAGGGGCACGATCTGGTGGCGGTCCGCGTAGTTCTTATCGTCGCGGCGCTGAATGTGACGTTCGGCATTGTGGACCAGGAGACACGAGGGCGGCAGATACGCTTTGTTGCTGGACGACGAGGAGTCGGCCTGGATCGACCGCAGGATGCAGCCGATGCTGCCGTCGTTGAGAATGTAGCCGAGGCCAAACTTGTTGGTGTAGTCCACCCACTTGACGACAATCTGCGGTGGCGTGGAAAACGCCTTGTCGCGCGACGGCGAGATGAAGGCCATGGTGCGGGCATTGAGGGCGCGGTCGAGCTCGGCCTGCAGCTTGCGCAGACGAGCCATGATGGCGTCGGGCTCGCTGTCGGGCACATGCTCCTGCACCTCGGTCGGGCTAAAGAGGGACACACCGCCATCGTGAGAGACGCGTTCCGCTTCCTTGGGAACAGTGCGAACGGTCGATGCAGGCTCGGCCGAAGCGGCTACACTGCGGCCTACAGCCTTCTTCTCTGCTGGTGGTGGTTTGCTGCTGGGGAGCAGCGTGCGTGATCGTGATGTGCTTGGCGCTTTTGTGGTGGCTGTGGCTGCCTTTTGCTCGCGTGCCTGAAGCGAAAGCGAGTTGCCCAGGGGAATGTCGCGCCGCGTCGACGGTCGGCGGACAAGCGTAGGCCCTGTTGCCTCGGTCGTGGCCGTGGGCATAGGTGCTGTATCCACCACTGTGGGTGCGGGTTCCGCGGGCGTCGTGCCGCGCGTTGGCCGGCCCTGGGCACGCTGCTGTGCGGCAAAGCTCTGAGGCGGAGCCCGGAACAGGCTGGCCGGGGCTGCTGGCAGTGCCGCCGTGGATGCGCGCTGGACAGACTCCATGGCGTTTGCAACGTCCGAGGCTGCTTGTGTCGACCACTCGGCCAGCGGTGGCTGGGACGCAGCCGGTAATGAGGGTGCTGCAGACGAGGAAGATAGGGGAAGAACCGGGGTCGAGGACGGTTGTGCCGCCCCCCGAGATGCGCTGCTGCCCTGGAGCAGGCGGTTCTCCTGCAGCCAGCTGTCAAACGGCCGGTACACGATATCGCCCGCGAGCGGGATGGCCGGCGTCAGGCCCGCCTTCTCCTCGGCGGCCATCTCGCGCCAGACGGGCTTAAAGTCGGCCTTGGCCGTGTTCCAGGGCCCAATGTTGCACGTGCTGCACATGTCCTGCAGCGTCTCGAGGTTGTGTGCCTGGACGCGACGGCTGCTGGGCTGCTGGTAGAAGACGTCCTTGTCAGGCGGCAGCTCCTTGAGGCGCACCGTCATGTCCTCGGGCTTGGGCATGTAGCCCGTGACGAAAAAGGGGTGCTCGACAATGGCGTCGGGGTCGGGCCGCATGTGCGGCTCCTGCAGCATCGACGCCACGACGTGCTTGGCCTCGTCGCTGATGGGCTTGACGTCGCGCGCCGGCCACTCGTAGTCGCGCTCCTTGGCACGCCGGTAGATCTCGTCCGTCGTCGTCGACTGGAAGGGGGGCTTGGACGTCAGCATGGCAAACATGATGATGCCCAGACTCCAGATGTCGACCATGTGGTCGTGGCCCTTTTTGCCCTTTTCCAGGATCTCGGGGGCAATGTAGTTGGGCGTGCCGCAGAGCGTCGTCCGGCGGATCGTCTGCATGTCGCGGCCGGTGACCAGCAGCGCCGCGAGGCCAAAGTCGCCAATCTTGGCGTTCATGTTCTTGTCGAGGAAGATGTTGCCCATCTTGAGATCACGGTGGATGATGCCCTTGGCGTGCATGTACTTGATGGCTCCGGCAATCTGCACGGCGTAGAAGCGCACCTCGGGCTCGGTGACGCCGCGGCGACGCTTGACCATGTCCATGAGCGAGCCGTTGGGGCACAGCTCCAGCACGAGGTAGGTCGAGCTCTCAAAGGAAAACGCGCGGAAGAACTGCACAATGTTGACCTGCCGCATCTTTGAGTGGATTTGCAGCTCAGTTTGGAACTATGGATGGATTAGCATCTGTCAAGCCATGGCAAAGCAAAAGTCGACGCGTCTCACCTTTTGCTCCATCTTGGTCGGCATTTTGCTCTTGACAATCTTGAGCGCGTAGAGCTTCTTGGTGCCGGCGAGCACGCCCGAGTAGCACACGGCAAAGCCACCCTTGCCCAGCAGCTTGCCGACCTGGTAGACGGCACCATCCCGGCGGTCAACGCTGGGCGGCTCGGTCACGTGCAGCGGCGGCGGCGGAGGATGCTCTTTTTCTTTCGAGGCCTTGAGCTGCGCGGCGGCCTTGGTCTTGAGGTCGGCTACCGTGCGTGGGCGACGGGCATTGGCATCTCTCGGCGACAAGGCCTCCATGTCGATGCCCTTTCCGGCCATGGCGAGCGCGAGCTGTCCGTGGCGGTGTATGAGAACGATCACGCGCGGTTATGCGCGTGTCGAACGGTGCCGTGTGTAGGTGTAAGGATGCTGAGGTCGATGTAGTTGATGATGTTGTTGTCGTTGTATCGTCGTCGTTGTCGTTGTCGTTGTCGTCGTCGTCGTCGTCGTCGTCGTTGTTGTCGTTGTTGTCGTCGATGCCGGTGTCAATGTCGTCTGTGCCGAGTCGTTTGTCGAGGATTAAAGAAAGAGGAGACAAAAAAAGTTGCGCCGATGGAGAGAAGCAAAACAAAAACGCACTACGGTGTAGCCCGTATGGACCGTATGTAATTAACAGACCCATAGCAGCGACATTGATGTTGTCAAGGATGGTCGATGGTTGCTGGGCAACAACTCACACATACGAGTTTAGTGGGGCCTATAAACCGATGCCCCAGGGCACGTGCAAGTTCGGACTCACGGAGTGGATGGCCCAACACGAATACGCTAGTCCCAACCGGGCCCTATGACATCGACGTCCCTCGTTTCCTTTTAAGCTCGACCACCCACCCTCTGCCATCACCACGACGCTGCCACCACGACAGCAGATCAAATTTATCGCTACCACCCACTACTACCACTACTACGGTTCAACCACCGATATGGCGGAGCTCGAACCACCACCCCACAAGCCGGCGCCGGACGAGACGCTGACGGACAGCGAGATTGCCTTGACGCCCGAGGGAGGCAGCAGCAGCACCGGCAGTGCCCTGGCCGCCTTGGCAGACACCGCCGCCGACACGCCGATGCTGGGCCCGTCGTCGGGCAGTGCGCCGCACAGCCCCAACTACCGCGACGACCGCCACCTGTCGTTCTCGGGCAGCAGCTCGTACCACGAGGACTGGGACATCCCGCCGCTGGACCGGCTGTCGATGCTGGACCTGCTCGACAACTTTGCGCTGCCGCACCAGCTGGAGAAGCTCAGCAAGGGCATCTCGGCCCAGACGCGCAAGCTCAAGCAGTCGCGCGATGCCATCAAGACACGCAGCCAGGAGGCCCGCGAACGCATGGTCGAGGAGTGGCGGCACCGCGTGCCGTCGGCCGACGAGCAGCTGGACCGGTACCGCAAGCGCGTGCGCACGAGCGTCGAGAAGCTGGGCCGCCGCTGGAACGACACCAAGGTGATTACGATGCGCGAAAAGGTGTCCTTCATCTTTGGCGTGCTCAACATCTTCATCAGCGGCTACCTCATGGGCGGGCTGCCGCAGTACATGTACCTCTGGTACACGGTGCAGATCCTCTACTTTATGCCCATCCGCTTCTACACGTACCACAAGCGCGGCTACCACTATTTCCTGGCCGACCTGTGCTACTTTGTCAACCTGCTGCTGCTGCTCAGCCTCTGGGTCTTCCCCGGCTCCAAGCGGCTCTTTGTCTCGTGCTACAGCCTCGCCTTTGGCAACAACGCCGTCGCCATCATCCTGTGGCGCAACTCGCTCGTCTTCCACAGCTTTGACAAGATCACGTCGCTCTTCATCCACGTCATGCCCTGTGCCACGCTGCACAGCATCGTCCACCTGCTCGACCCCGAGTACCAGCGCCTGCACTACCCGGCCGTGCACGCCATCCGCACCGCTGCCGCCGGCTCCGAAAACGCCTACGCCAACGTCTGGTCCATGCTCGCCTGGTCCAGCATCCCCTACGCCTTTTGGCAGCTCACCTACTACTTTTTCATCACTGTGCGCCGCCGCGACAAGATCGCCGCCGGCCGCCCCACGTCGTTTACGTGGCTGCGCAAGTCGTACAGCAAGACGTGGATCGGAAAAGTGGTGCTGTCGCTGCCCATCGTGTTCCAGGAGTCGGCCTTTATGCTAATCCAGTACGCTTATGCGGTGTGCACGATGCTGCCGTGCCCGCTCTGGTTCTCGTACCGCTGGGCCAGCTCCGTCTTTCTCATGAGCGTCTTCACCTGGAGCATCTACAATGGCGCCACCTACTACATTGACGTCTTTGGCAAGCGCTTCCAAAAGGAGCTCGAGGCCATGCGCCAGGAGGTTGCCAAGTGGCACATTGAGTCGGGTGGTGGCGACGACGCCGACGGCCACGGCCACGAACACGGCCGTCCCAGCATCGACGGCATCCCGCTGCTGGATCACGACGCAGAGACCAAGGCGGCGGCGTCGACAGCAACGGCAACGGCAACGGCAACGGTGACCGGCACGGACTTGAGCGGCACGGACGCGGCACGGAAGCGGAGTTGAGTGTGGCAGGTGGTGGCTTTTTTTTTTTTTTTTTTTCTCTTTTTTCTGTTCTTAGATGGGTTTCTGCTCTTGCATTTTGCCTTGCATCTTGGTGCTTCGTTACGACTTTTTTGCTACGACTCTGTTTCTGCTTGTTCATGTGCGTCTTCCTTTCCTATGACAATACGACTTCTTCTTCCTCTGCCTCGTTTCATGTAGGGTTGCATTTCAACGCTGCCGTCTGTTATCGTGTATGAGTAGCCGGACAGCTCGGGCAGCTTGGACGAGTAGGCCGTGCCGCTGTCCCGCCTGATTCGCGTGGCGTGCCGTCATTGTGTGCCGTCACTGTGTGGGGCATGCCCGAGTCGTTGGCTACGCCCAGCTCACGAGATATATAGCAAGTATCATGAAGGGAAACACGCGGCCATGTTTGAACTATTTGGAAGTCAAAGATATTCATATTCGTCTCAGCTTATATTCAGAGAAAGCTCAGAGGGCCACAGCACCAGCACGAAACAACAGAAGAAGGAGATGCTCGAAGCCTCTACTCGTATACCACATATCATAAAGTCGCAAATGTGCATGTTTGTCGTCTGCGTGCTGCTTTGCCCAGTCCTTGTGTGCCTGGCATGGACGGCAGGCTCGCTGCCCAAACCTCGCGGGCACATGTGTGGCCACGAGCTCTCTCTCCCCTCTTCTCACCGTTCGGTCGTCTTGTAAGATTCAACTCTGTCTTGGGCCCTCCTCTCCTCTGTCCTGTCCCGTCCCTCTCTCGTTTCATAGCTATCATTTTGACAACGCTTGCCCGGATTACGACACGACTATAAACTTCGTACCTGCTATCCGTTTCTTGCTATCCGTCTTGCTATCCATCTTGCTATCCATCTTGCTATCCATCTTGCTGTCCATCATACAGCTCACTTCTCCCCATCTTTGCTATGCCTGCCCTTCCTTCTCCCATCATGAGCAACACCGCCCAAGTCCAGAGCCCAGCGGCCTCAGACACCAGCACTGCCCAAAGCACCTGTGCCACGGCAGATGGAAATTCGGAATACGTCAGCTGCTGCAGCCACTGCACCGACAGCTGCCCTACTAAGAAGAGCCTAAGTGGCAAAGCAGGCGCCCTTGAAATCCCCCCGCCGGCCCTGACACAGGCCGCCTCGATGCAAGGCACGTGCTCTGGCCAAAAAAAGCAATGCCGAGCAAGCGCAAACGGCCGTCGCGGCCAAGGCCGTTCTCGTGAAGACCGGCGGAGAGCACCCGGGCCCAGGGCCAGCACCAACTACCGCAACTACCGCAACAGACAAGACGAAGATGAGACCTATGTTGCCCCGTCGGGAGGCCAAAGCCGTAGAGTCGCGGAATGCGCACGTCGGGGCAATGACGCTGCACCCAGATGTAGGATGCTATCTCGCAGCACATCTTCTCCTGCATGGCTCCAGGATGGTGCGTCTCACCGCAACGGCTCGGTAGCGCCCAACGTATCACCACGCGGCGCACGACTGATGGGCCTTCTTCTCCTTCCGCAGGTTCGTCTTCCCCGGGCTCGCCTCCCACCACGGGCTTCTTCCGGAGCGATGGTACCGGCTCCACGGCCCGGTCGTAGATCAACACCGGCACAACGACATTGAAGGAGCCGTGGATCCACTTCAATACATGTTCGATCTGGAGACGGTCGCTTTTGGCTATCCCCAGGTGCGCTGCGACCACCTCACGGAGTAGAGCGGCATTGTTGTAGATTTGGACCAAGAGCTCAATGGGGTCTGTGAAATGCGTAGCTTGCGCCACGATATCTTCACTGCTTTCCAAGGCCTCATCAAAATTAATATGCTTGAAGCCGTGCAACTGAATCGTTTTCTCCGGGTCAGCCATCGCGATGCCTGAACTGGCTTGGAAAACAACCGAGTACTCGTAAAAGATGCGTTTGTGTTTCATAGGAGACAGGCTGGTTGGTTGGTTGGTTGGGCTAATCTATACGTCGAGCGCATGCGCGCGACCTCCCTTGGGGTATTCGACGGGAACACTACCTATTAAGCCACCGATGAGCCTTTCTTGGGTGGGCCTGCCGAAGCCTGCCTGCTGCTTTCCTCCCCTACATATGGGAGACTCTCAGTGGGATAGGAGACAGGCATAGCTTTGAGACAGCACGTGATGACTGTTCGCGATAGACAAGCTCAGGTCCACTTTAGACTACTCGTAGAAGCATCAACGTGTGCCAATCAATATAGCAGCCACGCCTAAACAAGCAAGAATGACCATATCAGAGATAAATCACCGAGTTCTAACTTGCTTCTTGCTTTGACGTTAGTATGCCTTTGTTCACTCGTTCTCAAATACGTACCACTAACACGCTGCTCTTACGAGTGGAATAAGGCTAAAGTGGAGTTGAACTTATACTCGTAGGCGGCAAGTGGACCCTTTTTAGTGTCCGCTCCGCTGTACTCGTACTCTGTACTTTTGTTACTTCAACATCAAGTCTCGATGTCGACATAACACTGTTTGAAAAGCCCAGGGCGCTCATTCACGTAAGATGGTTAACATATAAATTTTGTCACGTAATAATATCGATGGACAGCACATCACCAAGTATCACAAACACCTTTGGGACAAGGGTTAGTACAGATTTCAAAATGTGTAAATCACCGGAGAGTCAAGCCTCACACAAACAGCCGTTCTCCGTGCCAGATAGTCAAACGTTTACTCGACAGTATCTTCCCCGGGATACCGACACATATTGTCGTAGTCACGTGATCATGCAAACGACAACCCAACTCCTAGACCGGCCCCTACCTGAGGAGTGCATTCGAGGCACAAAGGATCGACGAGGTCGTTGGTCAGGATCTACGTTACTGAGTATGCGTGGTGGCCGGCAATACGATTCTCCCATAACAGCTGTTCCGTGCGCACGATGCTGTCGAGCACCCGCTACCCTGTTAGCTGCTTGACGATCTACAGAGTACAAGAACCAACCTGCTAAAGACCTACAGTACTATCTCTCTGTCGGATAGTCACGTGATCGTACAGACCCGGATCATGCAAACGGGCCTCTTATGCTTCCCTACTCCTTCTAAATGCCTCTACGGGAAATCCTTAAAGTATTCAAGGGCGATAGACCAGAACATACCACAATACCATATCACTGTATACACCTTCAGGACGAAGGCGTTGTGTTAGATTCACGGTGTGTGTTGGTCCTCACCTAATACAAATCTACTCTGATCTGCTGTCCCTCATATGACATTTAAGCAGCAGCCTTTATTAGTTGACTGTAGGGTCCTGACCCTCTCCATAACTGTTCATATACTTCACTTTGTTGGTCTTTCCGGTGTTCATGCAGCTATATTCGGTCTCATGATAGAGTTTGAGCCCTAAACTTGGAGTAATAAGTGTCAATCACAACGCAACGTCCGGCAGCTTCTATGAACATAAGATGCGCAACATGAAAATCTGGGGCACTGAACAAGGACGAGACGAAACTGAAATCAAGATAAATATACTCGAGTGATAGAAACAAACGCCAAAGACCCCGACATGCTACGAAATGGCCTATAGTACGACAACGACCGGCCGGCCGTGAAACAGTGCAAAACACGAAATAAATCAGAGAAAAGGCAAATGACATGCAACCGAGTAAATGTGTGAAAGAGTATAACCACAATAAAGCAAAAACAATAAACGCCAGGTTGTCGCTGCGCGCGCGCCCCTTCCATCGGCGCTGTCCGCGCTGTCCGAATGTCCCGTTTCCCATGAATTGGATCTGCTCGGTATGCTGCGCCTAGAATGCCATAAAAGAAGAAATACCAAAAAAGAAAAGAGAGAGACGTGAAACAAATGAATCAATAAATGAACCCATCACCGGATAACGCCCCAGTCGGCCAGCCGGCCACTGCCGCTGTCGCTGTCGCCGTCGCGTGCGCCCGGCTTCCGGCCAAACACATTCCAGAAGCGGAGCGTCTCGTCGCCAGCGCCCGTCACCACTACACGGCCGTCCGGGCTCATAGCCAGGTAGAGCACACGGTAGGTATGCCCTGTGAGGCTCACCACCTGTGTCATCGAGGGATATTTCCAGACGACAATCTGGTTTTGCGAGTAGCCGTGCGTCGACACAATCTCGTTGGAGTTCTTGGACCACGCCAGGTTGCACACCTGGCTGCCCGTGTCGATCTCGTTGACGGCCGTGCCCCGCAGCGTGTCGTGGAAGATGATGCGCCGGTCTGCCGTGCCGCCGCCCGACGCCAGCAGCCCGCGCTGGTGCGGCGACCACGCAATCGCCTTGACCGCCGCCGTGTGGTCCGAAAACTTCCACAGCGGCGTGTCCGACAGCTTGTCCCACACCATCAGCTTGTTGTCGTTGCCGCCGCTCGCCAGCTGCCCGTCTTCGCAGTTCCACTTAAGCCCGCACACCTCCTGCTTATGGCCGGCCAGCTTGCGCAGCCACTGGTCTGGCGCCCGCACGTCGCGGTGGTAGATGAGCCGGTCGCGCGACCCCGACGTTAATATATGCGTGTTCCACGCCAGCGAGCTCACCCGCATCGTGTGGCCCGTCATCGTACGCAGCCGCCGGGACTTTTCCGCATCCCAAATCTGCACGAGGCCCTTGCTGGTGCCAATGGCCAGGTGTGTGCCCTTTTGGATCCATGACACGCTTGTCACTGTGTCATCGTCTTCCAGCGTGCACAGCTGATTAACCCGGCTCGTCTGCGCGTTCCACAGGTAGACGCTGGATCCCAGCCCAACGCCCAGGACATTAGCGCTGCCCCAATCCACCAGATTTAGGTAAAAGTCATCGGCCAGCTCAGGCGCATCCAACACTTTATATGGCACTTTGCTGACGGCCCGCGGTTGCCGACGGGGACTGAGGAGAATCTGCTGGCTGCCAAAGCGTACGGGAGAGAGGCTGTAGATCTCGGCGCGGGTGTCGAGGTTCGGGCCATGCCGGCTCTGTGGCGTGCGGGATGGTGTCGGGTGGCCCGCAATGTTGGTGAACTGGCGCGGAGACATGTAGGAAAAGAGGTTTTTGTGTGGTGTGGACGGTGTCATGGACGTCGTGCCGGCCGAGGATGCGGTGGGATTTGTGGTTCGTGGCGGCGTGTGCGAGCGTGTGCCGTCGATGACATTGGTCACGCGGGACGAGGCAGGCAGAGCGTGTTCTGGTGACATGGTTGGCGGCGTGACTTGTGGTATGGAGTCTTCAAAGAGCTCTGCACGCAGCAGCGTGGAGAATGTGCGGTTGGCCTCTTCGGCTGTTTATTGGTTAGCACAGACGTCGCGTGCAGTCAAGTGGTAGAGACAACCAACTTACTTCGTTGAAAGTGAAGATCGCCGTGTGGTGTGCGACTCTTTTTCTTTGACGGCGTGGCTGGCGAGCCATCCTCGTGCAGCAGGCTGAAGCTGGCCTGGAGATCTTGACCTGACCTTGTTGGGATAAACCTGTACATTTAGTATGTCATCCAATAGAGGAGAGAAAAGAACCTACCGGTCGCCGTTAATCCGTTGGCGCTTCCGGTGCGGACTTGCACCTGGGGTGCCTTCCCGCTGCAACGGCTGTGTGCCGTGGTAGCTTTGGCGGCCCAGCTCGCGCCGCAGGGCGTGGTCAACAGCGTCGGGATCGATCCCGCTTACGCTGCTGCTGCTGCGATGACGCGGTGCTGGTACCGAGGGCGAGTCGAGGAGGTTGCTGCCGGTGCTCACCCGCGCGGCTGCCCGCGCAAGCCGTGCTGCTGACGAGATAGACGGGTTGACTGCGGATGCGCTGCTGCCTGGTGCGCCGGCGCCTGGTGAGCCGTCCATCATGTTGCTGTTGCTCCGCTTCAGGTCATGGAGGTGGCTGCGAAGGATTGTCGAGGCACTTGCGCCGCCAGCTGCTGACGCTGGTGCGACGCCCATAGTTGCCGACTGGGGTGGTGGTGGCGGCGGCGGCGTCGTTGCTATCCTTGCAGGCTGGGCAGTCTGCTGCTTTGCTGAAGATGTGTAGGGGGACAGGGATGAGTGAGATGCGGAGCCAGCTGCTGCAGCAGAGGCAGTCAGAGACGCCGATCGAGTAGAGGGGGCAGGTGGGCGCGAGGACGCCGCTGATGGCGGCGGCGGCGGTGGTGTTGCCGCCGAGTATGTTGGATCTGAAGTCGCAGCTGCTGCGCGTTTTGAACTGGGGCCGACGCCGGCATTACTGGCGTCGGAAGCCATACTTCCTACACTGGAGCAAGTGTCGGTGAGACGGGAGATAGGTTGGTAATGAAATAAAATGAACACGGGCGACGCAGGGGTGTGGTGTCGTCAATGGCGTAATGGAAGAAATCTCGAGACAAATGCGCCGTGCCAAGTCCGCACGCCTATATACTGCGCGAGGGTAGTCGGGACACGCTTTATGACAGTGAAGCGAGCGAGGGGCAAAACAACAAGACGCGAATGTCGAGTCGATGACGGCGATCGTATATAGAGGTCGAGCAAACGGAACGAGAAACGAGCGAAATGACTGCAAGAGAAAAAAGAATGTGCTATCGCAGGCGGGGTATTGGGGTCGTTGCGGTCGTCGTCGTCGAACAAAAAAAGGCAATGTTGCCGTTGGCGAGACTGGAGCTGTCGAGCTGGGGTGAATCGTAGCAATGAAAGGAGTGGCGGCGGATGTGATTCCTAGGAGAGGTCGACGTCGGCGTGTTGGGTGTGAAGAGCGCTATCAATATCGAGAGAGAGACGTCGAGAGATGGAGGAATGGAAAATGAAAAGTGGTAATGGCGGAGATGCAGATGTAAGAGAATCGTGGGTATCGCGAGATTTGGGACGGAAGGAGGTTGTCTGGGGGGGGACTCGTAGACGGGCGGAGGTTGGGTGGTGGGTACAAAGCACGCCAGAGAGAAACAAGAGGGAAGGTGCGGTGGACAACAACAAGAGGAAAGGAGGTAGGTGCGGGAAGACGGCGGCAGCAGTGGACAAGGAAGGAGAAGAGAGGAGAGGCAAGGAAGGAGCGAAGAAACGATTGGGGGGAAGGGACAGAGCACGAGCGACTGTAACCGCAAGAGTACTAGTGTGACTGGCAATGCTGGTGCTGGGTGCTGGGCTACAGCAATATGGGGCCAAAGTGGAACCCTGCGAGGACCTGCGATAACTGGTGTATCTCTCTGCACCGAGCAGCGATAGCGAGTGGGGCGGGCCGCTGCACGCTATGAGAAACGTACGCGAGAGGGCTTTCGTGTGCTTTTGTTGTTGTGTATCTGGCGTTTTCTTCGCTGCATATTTGTTTTGATGTCTTGTCTCAGCCGTGCGCCTTGTGACGCGCATTCCAGTGGTCCCAGCTTCGCTCGGTCTTCGGACGAAGCTTCGTACTCCATGGAAGGAAAAAGAGGTGTCAGGATTGCTGAGTAAGCATTACCTCTGCAGCTTTGCATCGATGCTGGCATACTGCTGCAGCCTTGTGCCAGGCGGTTGCTGTCGATATACAACGTACGGAGTATGCCATCCACAAGATCGATCGAGTAACCCATCCGTGCCTGCTCCTGTCGTCTGTTCTTTCTGTGCCTGTGTCTTCTGTGGTGGTGGTGCCCCAATCTGCCTTGTGCCCGCCACGTCGCGAGCCTCGACATTCTCGAGTTTGTCTCAACGGCATTAACACCCGGTTATGTGCTTTGTAGAATATCTACAAGTACGAGTACTTGTAACAACACGCCTAGCTGGGCTGGCCTGTCCCTGCCTGCCCTTGCGCTTTGCCGCGTCCCATCACGTCCCACGATGCGACAACAAACAAGCACGTCCAACAGCTACACCATGAACAAATCAGACCGCTCAATCAAACAAACACAAAAAACAGTCTAGCGGATCAAAGTTGATCAAACGAGCCGTGGCCAGATCGCGGCCCAGGCTCCCGAGATGGAGGAGCTCAACTGCTCTCTGGTTCTACCCCACACGACACGTGTTGATTGGCTAGTTGAGTCTTGTTTGCTGTCGGGCCGGCATTAACGCGCGGTACGCGCGCGGGCCGCTCTGACAATGGCCCGTGTGATTGGCCAATGCCAGGCCGCAGCATACGATGATTGGTCAGTAGCGCGACTCCCTGGCAAGCACTTTACGCGTTGTTTTGATTCTGGTTGTTGCGAATTCTACTGACTACGAGTACTCGCCGCATGAGTACCCTATTAGCACGTACTCACCACAACGCCTGGACGAAGCTAAATAGTTTATTTGAACACGGATCTGCCGGCCCCAAGTCTAGTAATAATCAACTAAAAGGTTTCAAGTAACAAGATTCGCAAGCCGACTACCCGATGATGCATCCCGTTGCCCGCTATGGTACATAGGTTAAGCCAAGAGTTGAAAAGTCGATAGTATGACAAAAGGGATTACAAACGAGGTATCTGGAAAGGACAAACGGTGAAGAGAATGAAGAGGGAAGAGGAAAGATAAAAGAAAGGGCGAGCAAAGACAGGAAGAGAAGTCAACAGGAAAGGAAACAAATGTGTCGATGGTATAATAGAAAACAAACCGTGCTGCAGGAACTGAAAAGCAAAATAATGGCTGATATAAACCAACAACATAAATCGTTGATCCATGAGGCATCAGGCTACGCCGAGGCTCCTCGCCCATCGAGCAAACTATGCCTCGACCGCTTGGAGTACCCGGCCCTGCACCTTGCCTGCTTCCGCCTCCAGGATATCATCCGGGCCGGCCTCACTTGCGGGCGGCGGCGTAGCAGGTGGCTCGGGCGTGTGAAACTGCTCCCGCTCGCCGAGGCCATCCTCCGCCTCTTCGTATTCGTCGGCGTCATCGTCGACGTCCTCGTCATTTGCATCATGGTCGTTGGTGCCGTTGCCGGCGTTTGCTGCTCCCGAGTCCTCACCATCACTGGCCTCGCCGACGCCCGACAGATGCCGGCGTCGCCTGATGTTCATCGCCAAGCCGGCATCGTCGTCCGTATGCCCGTCCTCCGAGGCTTCTCCTACCGCCTCAAACTCGTCGTCGTCGGACATTGGCGCCTTGCCGCGCGTGCTCGACCGGCTTGTACCGCGGACGGACGAGTACTTGCGGTGCAGATCGCGGAAGCTGCGTGCCGTCGCCGTGCTGGCACTCGTTGCCGACTCACGGCGCTCGCGGTCCTGGAAAAAGCCAGACGGGTAGTCGCCGTTGTAGACCGAGAGGCTGCTGTCGAGGCCACCGCTGGCCGAAGACACAAGGTGCGACTCTTCCAGGACGGCATCGCCCGCTCCTGACTCGGCCTGCTGCTGAGACAGAGCCTGCTGTTTTCTCGGCAGGATGGCCGAGAAGTCGCCGCCAAAGGTAACAACTGACGCCTTCTTTCCGTGAACGACAAACGAGCCCGCGCCACGCTCGAGCGTCGTGGGCTCCTCGAAGCCGTCGTCCGAGGCACCAGCGACACCGCCTTCTCTTGGCTTCCGGGTGCGCTGCGACAGATGTCCAGCACCTTCTCTCAGAGTGCGCTGCAAACTGCGGCGGATCTTACTCCGGTCCAGCGGTGTCTGTGGTCCTCCCTCCTGCGCATACGGGGGCTTTCCGTTCTCGCCTTGGCTGGCGTAGGACTCGTCCGGCAATGCACTGTGCTTGTGCTTGTCCGAGCCCGTCGTGCTGGTCCGGCTGTGCACCGACTTCAGCAGACCCGTCTTCTGCAGCAGATCAAACTCCTCGGCATCGACGTCGCTGATGTCGTGGTCATCTGCTTTGGCATTGTCATTGGGCGAAACACTGGGCAGCCCGTGCTCGTGTACAGAGCCCGAGGACTTGACTGCCTTGATCGACGTTGCCACAACAGAACGCCCCGACGACATGGCGCTCGACACGGAAGCCTTGCGCAAGGCAGCCAGGTCCAGGCCGGCATGTACCACGTCCGGAGAGCTTTGGAGCCTGTCCTGGAACAGGGTTGCTGCCGGCGTGCCTGTCGGAGGCGTCTGGAACACATCATCTGCGACAGGTGACCCGGGCGCGATGGGCGAAGCTGGCGCTACGCCTCCATCCTCCGACGCAACACTGATGCCACCCACCGAGCCGCGATGCGTTGGTGATTGTGGGCTGCGGGGCAAGACCGTACTCGCAGAGCTGGCTTTGGACTGTTCCCGGTGCAGGTGTGCATGCGGCCGCTTCTCGGGGGAGGGCGGCAACGCACTGGTGCTCACGGACAAGCCGGCAGCCACCGCAGATGCCCCGACGATGCCGGCAACCGCGGCACCGCTTTCCAGCGCGTGCTGGGAATCAATCTGCGGGTGCTTCTCGTCCTCGAGATCCATCTGCAGAATGTCGCGGTGGCACCGCAGCCGCCACATCTCGATCCGGGACCACTTGATCTGCTCGTCCATGCGCATGGCCGCCATGTACAATTGGTTTCTCGTCTTGGGCTGGATCGGTGCCAGAATACGAAGGTGCCGCGCATTGCGGAGCTGCAGTTCCAGCTTCTTCTCCTCTTCTTCCAGCTTCGCGTTGGCATCCTCCATCTTCTGCGCCATAATGTCCCGGCGCGCAACCAAAATGTCGTGCGCCATCTTCTGGTCAATGCGGCTCTTGGTAATCATCACCTCGCCGGAGGGTGTGTTGACAGATTCCGCGTCATCCGACCCAAGCTGCCGGATGGCGCGCCGGTCCTGGCCCTCGTACAGCCCACCAACAACACCCCGCATGCGCACGCCCGATGTGCGGAAAGCTGCTGCATAGTTGAGCTTAGCAAGCCAGTCGTTCATCTCGTCCTCGTCGTCCGCCAGGAGCACCTCCTCGTTGTTTCCAGGGCGAACATATGTAAAGGCGTGCTTGTGCCTCTTGTACGACGAGTCCAGCAGGGCGACCGCACCATTGGTCGACATCAATGCATCGGGCTTGAACTCTTCCAGCGGCGGCTTGAAGATGATGGGGATTCCGTCATGGCCGTGCCGGATATGCGTGTCGTACTGGTGGATGAGGTTCTTCACCCAGGACGTGTTGCGGAAAAAGTACAGCTGCGCGCCCGTCAGGATTGCACCCCATTCTTGCCAGGGTGATCGTGTCTTCTTCTTCTTTGTGTCCTTGCGCCACAACAGGCCGACCTTGGTGATCTTGATATCCACGATACCAGGATGGGCTTCTTGCGGATTGAAAGCCGTCTTCTCGGTCATGAACGCATCGGGGCGAGACCGCGCGGACACGATCTGCAGAATGCCTGTCCGAAAGAACGTCTTTTGAAGCTCCTTCATGTTGAGCGATTTGACTGTGCCGAGATACCCATAGGTGTCCTCCAGTTGCAGAATCTCCTTGAGGTTGGGTCGCAGAAGATCGAGATTGCTGTCAATGATGAGTGTGTACGGGTCGATGGGTTCCTTGGCCGACTTCTTTGCCAGGTCTGCATTTGCGTTGGGAAAGATGGACTTGCGCTTTGCCTTGTGAGCCACGATCCGCTCTCCGTTAATGTCGAAATCATCCTCGACGTGGATGAACGGCGTGTAGGAGATGTTGTCGTAAAAGACCTCGAGAATATCATCATCAATGCCTTCACCCCGGGTGTTCTTCTGGTAGTCTGCCTTTTGCATCTTGTGCTTGTTGTTCTTGTTGAACACATCAGTGTGGAGGATCAGCAACGAAAAGGCAATAAAGTATGCTTGATCGGGCGAGGAGAAGATGCCTGGGTTGCACTCGTGGTACCGGTTTGCAAAGGCCTCCAGGAAACGGTCAATCTGCTGTGTCTCGCGTGGCAGCTCGGCCTCCATCAGCAGTTTCCGGATCGCCATGTCCATGGGGTCGCCAAAGAACCGAAAGGTGCGCATGTAGCTCCGCAGCACAGCCTGGGAGAAGGGGTCGTTGTTTTTCGACAGCGCACTGGCAATGACGGTCCGGCTCACCACCTCCTCGAGCCGTGAGAGATACTTGGCAGGCGTGTCGTCGTCGCGGCGCTCGGGGAGAACAAACGAGTCGCGCGCAAGCTGGATGGAGTTGTTCTTGGACGCGCTCGAGCCGGGCGTGACGGGCGTCATGGCACCGTGCCTGTTGGGCTCCGAGTTCTGCCTCAGCCGGCTCAAGCCAAGCAGGTCGCTGAAGCTCTTGCGGCCGGCGTTGATTGTGGAGATTCTCATGGCGGGCGGCGTAAGCCGCTCATCGTTGGAGTCCCGCCCACCTGCCGACTCCCGCCCAAGTGAGTTCAGCGTCGAGGACCGGCCACGACCGAGCACACCAGGGCCGCCATGAATGGAGCGTGTGGGTGACGACTGGCCCGAGTTTCTCGAGCTGGGTCGGAAGAAAGCTGTTGCAGGAGAAGGGTTGCCCTTTTGGAAAAGCGCCATGGCGGGCGACGGTGCGAGACCAGTTGGGGCAGTTGACGCCTTTTTAGAAGCCGGGCGCGAATGCGTCGGGGTTAGCTGATTGTCGGCACCAAATTCTCCACCATTGGGCACAGACAAGCCACGGCTTGGAGCTCTTGGTGGCGTGGTGACGGCTGGACCATCTTCGGATATTGCGCTGTCGATTGGTGTGGCTGTCTGCCCCTTGTGGGGGAGATGCGAGATGGGAAATAGAGAGGGTGGATTGGACCCCTTGCGCCGGCGGGGGAGGCGGAAGAATGTAGTCGTTGTCGACACAGTGTGTGTTGTAGTTGTTGTAGTCCCATAGACGCGGTCGCCCGAACTGGCATCTGACCGTGATGACTCGGATAGACGGTTGACGGGGAGAGCCAAGGCTGTGTTGACGTCGTCTCCGTATTCGGGAGGTGCTGCGTGCTGCAGGCTGGTGGTGCTGTGCTGGTGACTCCTGATGGCCGACTCGTCGAAAGCAATAGCAGAGCTCTTTTCGCTGTACACTGCTGGCCCGGCGTTCGGCTTTCGCCGATCCCATCGGGCCCAGCTCGCAAATGTGCCGCTGACCCTGCCGACAGGCTCCTCATGGTCGGCTGTGCGTGGTACGTCGCTCGATCTCCGGGTTGTGATGGGGAGCTTGGGTCGGGTCTGCTTCTTCTGGCTGACTGAGCCAAACTCAACAGTCGGGGCGGTCATGATGATTTCGGGAGCTATTCAAACAGTTAGCATAAGATATGGATCAGCATAGAAACAGGTGGCTTACGATGTGGCATAGGAGGAGCCTCGGACATATCTGCATGGTGCCGCGCACGTGCAGCGAGTTGCGAGTCCGAGGCGTTGCGAAAACGGAGAACAGAAAATCGACGATGTTTGGGGCTCTGGGTCTGGATAGGGGGAGATTCGGGGCGAAGATAGCTGCTATCGATCGACACGGCCCCACGAGTCGCGTCGTGGCCACTGTCTAGTGTGTCCCGGGCGTTTGTTGCTGATGTTGGGAGGTGCGCATCATCGTTGGTTTGTGTGTGAGACAGCACAAACGAGCTGTTTGCAGCAGAGTTTCCAGCGGCCGTCACCGCAGCGCCGAGGCTGTTTTCGGTGCCGTTCACAGAATCTGGCATAGCAGGTCGGCTCAGCTGCGGAGCCGAGGCGGCGGGCAGGTCATAGCGGTCGTGCTGGTCGTGATGGTCGTGCTGGCTGGGCGAGCGGGACAGTCTCCTAGCCGGCAGCTGTTGCGAAGACTCCTGCTCAGGTTGCTGTGGCAGTTTCGGTGCGGCGAGGGGGTTGAAGAAGACAGTATGGCGTCGCATGTCCGACTCGCTAGCCATGACACCGCGGCGACGAAGAAACGGCATGGTGCTTGCGACGGCGACAGATTGGTGTGGAATAATAGAGAAATGGAAGGAAGGGCAGGACAGGGGATCAAGCGCAGCAATCAGCAGGCATCACACCACCGTCCTATGAAAAGAAATGATCGAGACGAGAAGCTAGTATTGACATGGCGTGCAAGCTGAGGTAGGAGGGAGATAAGAGCTATGCTGCAGGTGATTGCACGGTAGAAGATTGAGGAAGTTTCGAGATCGTGCTGATGGAGGGCGTCGCAGGGGGGAAAGGGAAAAGAATCAGGAGGAAAAGACGCGATGGACGGCAGTCGTGGCAGTAAATCGACAAACGGCTGAAAGGGACGGGCTCCGACTAAATCGTGTCAAACGCACGCGCTCGGTGGTGGAGAGAGAGAATATCGATTGAAGAGGCGGCGCAGACCAGGGAGTCGGGAAGAGTGTGCAGGAGGCTTGGAGAAAAGGGGGATGACGCTGGTGGTTGGATAAGTCGCCAAAAACAGAAAAGGCTGGGATTGGGTCGTTGCTGGTGCGGAGGACCCATCCAAAGGCAGTGTGGCCAGGGCCAAGGCGTTATGTTATGGGTAGTGTACGAAGTACGAGTACTGAGAAGGTCCGGAGCCCAGGGGCCAATACCGTTGGGGCAACAGGTGGTTATGGAGCAGGGAAACGGCAGGAGCGATGGAACTCTGCCCGAAGCTCCTTCCTTGGCAGAACTCTGGGCTCAGGCTAGCGAGCGTATTTTTACGGAAAGTGCGATGCAGAGCTACGAGTACACCGAGAGAGCCGGCCGCGTTTGCGTTTTGCGTGATCTTGGGTCTTACGACGTAGTAGTACGAGTACAGCGCACGAGTAGTCTTTCCCGTATGTTAGGGAATACAATGCCCAGATCCAAGTTACACTTGAACACAGTCTGGTAATGTTTCGTTTTAAAATGTGTTCCGCGATCTGAGTAACGGTACTAGCGATAGCTACTGCCTCGATTGACAGAGTTTGATTTGAGTACGAGTACCTCCTTCCTGTCCTGTTCTTAGCCTTAACGAGTACAGTCTAGAAAGATCATCCCGACGGCAGGTGCGGTCTATCTATCTGTTCTACACACGTGCATGAAGACGAACGGCGACGGGATGGACGGGCTGCACAGTCCGTCTCCACTACGGAGTACACTACAAGTACTTCGTACTCGTACAGAAAACGACTGGCGGGGTTTGATAGGGCGGTTATGAGGGACGGACGTATCAACATCGGCGATACTCGCATGTAGCAGCACGTCAGTTAAGAACAAGTGCTGTTGAGTAGATTACGAGACGCCAAACATTCGGTATTGCAGCGCCGCCTGCAAATCTTTAACAGTGGCGTGCTACCAATATCCACCACAAAATCTGAATATACCAAGAAAAATACGAGGTGAGCAGTTTGCTAGATTGTTAGACAGCAAGACAATACGGGATGATATACGAGCAGTATGCAGTATATACGTCATACGACGGTTATTCACCCCTGCTCCGTAGCACCTGCGTACCTCCGGTGGGCCCGAGTGCTCGGCTATGAGCACCAGAAGACTAGGGCTGGCCCAGCCTGGCATTCGGCGTAGGACAAGCATAAAGTCGGATCTACAGCAGATATGCTGTGCCCAGCATATATGCTGTGCCTGTGTACTCGTAGCAGATGCAGCGGTGCTGGCCAATGCCCGTGGGCAGGACGGCAGAATTGCAGTAAATCAAAGTTGCCTGTTGGTACTCGTAGTGTCTATAGCATTGGGAACAAAATCACAGCCGCGGAGAATGCCTCGATCAGATGTAGAACAGAATAAAAAACAGAACCAGAAGAAATGGGGAAGGGGATATAATGAGAATGTAAACCGCAAAAAAGAAAAATACAACATGACGATATAGGGAATAGAGAGTAGAAAAAAGGGCAAAGGGCAAAGGGCACTCATGCCGATGCCTGCGTTGATTCCGCCTGGGCCAGCAGTCGTGCCCGCCAGCCGTTGCACACCTCCTCAAACCCGCCAACAACATCACCGCACACGTGTGCACACTCCCGCCGCTGTAGTCGCTCGTTCCAGTTGCCGCGTGCTAGCCACCGCTCGCCCTCCTCGCGCAGCTCCTCGTCATGGCGCATCTCGGCAACCAGCTCCTTGGCGCTACGAAGGCGGCGTGTTGCAGTCGTTGTCGTCTGGCGAGCCATGTGGAGGGTGTCGGAGAGGTAGTTGAGTGTCGATACCAGGTCGTTGGTGATGCCATGCAGGGCGGACAGGGATTGGTAGGCTGCTGCGCTTGGCCGGGGCATCTGGTCAGCCAGCGAGGCCAGCATGGGCAGCAGGTCGTCCTCAGTCTCGTCCACGGCCTCGTCCTCGTCGTCTGTGTCGCAGCTGAGAGCAACGCCGACAAGCGGCATGGGTGCAAGCGACATTGGAGAGAACAGAGGGAACGCAAGGGCGTGCAGTTGCCGGGTTTGGTGTGTCAGATGTGTTGTCAAAGCCGAGTGGGCAGTGATCAGTCTCAGATCAGAGTTAGTAACGCGAGATCATGTAGAACCAGGAGAAGAAAAAAAGGGGCAGCCAAGTCTCACCTTGAAGCACCGCCTTCGACGCCCGACTGCGAACCCAGGTCACGCAGCTCCTCTGTCAGCCGCTTGCACACACCGTCGGCGGGACCACCATTCTCCTCGGTGCCGCGCCGTGCAAGAGACTCGACGGCGTCAATCTTGGCCACGAGGCTTGTTGGCATGCCGGTTGACTCCAGGTCGGAATCGTCTCCATAGTCTGACCCATCGTATACACTGTCTAGCCGTTTGTGGCCCCGTCTGCCGTTTGCTGCCGCACCTGCTGCGCCACCGCCGTTTGCAGCCGGCAAGCTGAGACTGGTCGTCCGGGCATGTCCTCCATCTGCGTCGTTGTCACTTGAGAAATCGGCATCCGCGTGGCCGTCACGCTGCCCGTCCTGATGCGTGCCATTGGCTCCGCTTTCGCTGCCGTCTCCAGTCTCGGACAGGCTGATGGCTGGTGGTGGTGAGCCGTCACCGCTGCCTCCTTGCTGGATCTGATCGGTGTACTCGTCGTCGTAGTATTCGCCCTCCTCATCCTCGTCGTCTGTCAACGCATCGGCAAGCTCGTCTGCGAGGTTGCCGAGACCGCTCATGCCGCCATCGCCGCCATCGCCGCCATCGCCGCCAATTCCGCCAAGGCCATTGCCCATGGCACTGCTGTTGAATGCATCGATGCCGTCGCTCTGGCTAAAGGACGGACGCAGGTGTGAGGGTGTCGAGGGCTCGTTGCCAAACGACGACCTGGACTGTCGTCGCTCAGCAGGCGACATTGCCTGATGATAGTCCATGGTGGACTGACGCGAGTGCCGCGGCGTAGTGGGCGCCGACATGGCCGTTCGGGATGCTGGAATGTGAGGATGGGTCGAGAGGGCGCGCAGGTCGGGCTGCAACAGATTGGCACGCAGGTCTCAGCGAGGTGTCTTAAATTCGACTGGCCACGAGAATGGCCACGATCGAAGTGTGTCCGTCGAAGGGCTCTGATGTTGTTTTGATCGCGACGTTGCTATTGAAACAAGGGTGACGGAGGGAGGTAATATCACGAAACAGCCAGGACTGATATACGGAGTAGGTAAGGGTGCGGACGTTGTTGTGGGCTGGAGGGGGCGTCGTTTGGCGAGGTAGAAAAAGATGAGGGGATGTCTGCGGAAGGTCGTGTTTCTCGTTGTGATGCCCCGTAATGTCCGGGCCATGTGGGTGGTTGGGCAGACAAACAAGGAAAGAACACGAAGTCGATCGCTCCCTCGTCGCGCGTTGCTGGATCAGGGCACTGGCCGAACAATGAAAAATTCGGACGTAAAAATATCAGAAAAAGTGTGCGATATTATGATAAACGGAAAAGGGAAAGACATTGACCACCAGCCTGCATGCAGCCTGGGATAGCTCGCTGTCGGGCGTCTCACCGCGTCACATCGTGTTTGGAACCAGTGAGCAACGTCTTTTTTGCTTATTAATCATTGTTAGGCCCTGTACCTGACGCCTAGGACTACCCGATAGTGGCAACAGCGGCCCGGGTACAACTGTTGTACGAGTAAACTCTAGCCAATAGGAAAGCGGGGCAGAAAGTACTGAAGAATCAAGGCATTATTTTAATAGCAATATAAATTGTAAAATAAACTCTAAAAAATTGACGTCAAGACAAGCTAGATGCAAGATGCAAGCCAGTGAAATTGTCCGATAGGAAACAGTGAGAGCAGATGAGCACGGCAAGCCGGCGGAAGTAGACCACTCCAGCACGACACACCTCTGCCACCAGCGAGGCCCGACTGTGCTCCGACGTCGGCGGCGGGTAACGAGAACGACGCAGCAAAAGGAAGCCTCACTGAGGCAAAGGCCAAGCCGACACCATGGCCAACTTCCGCCGCTTCGAGCCGAGCGACCTCAACAAGCTGTCCAAGTGCAATCTCGACCGCTACACAGAGACCTACGAGCTGTCGTTTTACATGCAGTACTATGCCAAGTGGCCGGCATTGTTCCAAGTGGCTGAAGACAGCGACGGCAATATTATCGGATACAGTGAGTACGCCACATGCAGGTCAGATTGGATTCCGTTCCCGCTGACACAGCCAGTCATGGGAAAGCTGGAATCTTCGCCGGACGAGTTCAAGCACTCGGAACATTATCTCCCATGGCACGCCCACATCACAGCCATCACGATTGCGCCCGAGGCGCGGCGACTGGGCATTGGCCGGCTGCTATCACAGCACCTGGAGACGGCCGCAGACGAAAACAATGCCTGGTTTGTGGACCTGTTTGTCCGCGTGACCAACGACAAGGCCATTACCTTTTACAAGAGCATGGGCTACAGCGTGTTCCGCGTGGTTAAGGACTACTACGGCGACCACTCGACGGATCCCACTAAGAACGCAGAGGATGCGTTTGACATGCGCAAAGCCATGAAGCGGGACACCAAGCTCGAGCACATCCGCGACGACGGCGAGCAGAACGAGGTCGATGCCTACGATGTATGGTAGACCTGCGGTACACCGCGTGGAACAAGCGGGGCAGGAGCCACACGTCGCCTCCTTATTTCCTTGACCGACACGTCCTCCTCCTTCTTCCTGTCTGACATACGAGTACAGCCGGATTCACGCCGCTGGCGGATATCTCCCGGGTGGGCTATGCTGCGGGCTCCGCTGCCTATGAACTGTGTAACATATATTTATGCACACGCCTAATGACTACTACTTTCATGATAGAGGCCGTGCTTCGTCGTCATATGTTGTTTGGTCTATAAAGGCAGATCCGGCTGATAATACTGGCTGCTCTCTTGTCGTGCTCCTTCCTCCCGAGACAACAGCTGCGGGGTATGTTCCGGTGGCGCTAGCGGCTTGCACCTGCAGCTTCCGTTACTGGAAACGTGTGGGGAAAGCTTGGAAACAACGGAAGTCAGGTCTCGTCTCGTCATTGTCTTGCCTTGCATACGAGTACCTCTTTCCAGTTTTGGTTGTATTCCGCTCGGCTCGCTCGTGCGTGGTAATTGACCCCCTCTTCTGTCCGGCATCTTCTCTTTGGCTCAGCTGACCTGCATCCCCGGCCTCACCTTGCATCCTGTGTTCTTCCCTTCCTGTTCAGCCCGACTTTTGATGTGTTAGTTATCGCGTATTTTATTTTCATCTCTTTTTTGCTCAATTGCTTTACAGCCGGCCTGCTGTTGGATAGCGCTCGCTTTGTGACTGTCTGTTTCTCGATCTTCAGCTTCATCTTGGACCTCATTTGACCTCTTCGGCTTTCTTCGTGTGGTTTATTTACTTATTACACTGCGCTCGCAGCGCTCTAGCTTCTGCCGCCCGTCTATTTACTCCTTCATGATTGCCGCTACCTAAGCGAGCTCCGTCTGCTCCACCGCCTCGGTCATGCAGCTCACCTCCCTCGCGGCGACGCTGGGCTGGGTCGCCGTTGTCACCGGCTCGACCTTGACACCGCCCGTGCTCCCTCTCTTCGTCCGCAACCCGTATCTCAGCACCTGGCTGACGGGCGCGCGCGAAAATCCGTGGGAGAAATGGCCCATCTTCTGGACGGGCAACAGTGTGAGTTTGCTTTGGTCGAGGTTCTCGTGACATCTACTAATCAGATGTTCTTCTCAGGTCGGGTTCTCCGTGATGGCGTCTTCGCCGGACACACATACCGTATACCCCCTGCTCGGACGCCCACAAGACTCGCTTTCCCGATCGGACTCGCACTTTCAAGTTTCGTTTCCCGACTTCCTCGGTGCTACCTTTGACGCCTCGACAACAAACCTGACCTATCTTCTGCCTGGCTCTGCAGCGGCCAGCGGCAGCCAAGGCACGTCAAAAATCACCCTCTCTTTCCTGTCGCCCATCACGCCGACGTCGACGTTCCGCCAGTCCATTCCCGCTGCCTACCTGACCGTGCACGTCGAGGGCAGCTCTGACGTGGACATCTACCTTGACCTGAACGGCGAATGGGTCAGCGGGAATCGAGACAACCAGATCCAGTGGACCCTGAGCCAGACGGACCCGAAAGCGGCCGCCGCGGGCAGCACACCCATCAAGACGTGGAAGGTGTCGCGGTCCGAGCAGCAGCTGTTTACCGAGTTCGCCGACCGTGGCGAATGGGGGACGCTCTTCTTCACCGCTCCAGAGTCTGTCCTCCACGAGAGCGGCGTGTCTGCGCACGTTCGCACCAGGTTTGCCCGCAACGGCTCTCTCGAAAACACCGTCGACAGTGGCTTCCGCCGTATCATGGAGGAGGAGCCGGTCTTTGCGTTTTCCAAATCGTTCCATCTCGGCGGCGACAGCGGCCCGTCTCACGACAGCGTGCTCTTTACCTTTGCTCTGATCCAGGACCCGGTCGTCCAGTATGCGTCGGCCCGTGGCCTCACGTTTATGCGCCCCCTCTGGGCCAGCTACATCAACTCGCCCGATGCTCTGATCCAGTACCACTACGACGACTTTGACGCTGCGTCGAAACTGGCCAAGCGTTACTCGGAGCAGCTGTCTAGAGACGCGTATGCCTCCGGCTCCAGCGAGTACGAGGAGATTGCGTCTCTGTCTGCACGGCAAGTTCTTGGAGCCACCGAGTTTTCTGGCACGCCCGACAGCCCCCTGCTCTTTCTCAAGGAGATCTCGTCCAACGGCAACTCGCAGACCGTCGACGTCATTTTCCCTGCGTTCCCCTTCTTCTTGTACACGAACCCTCGCTGGCTCGTGTATCTCCTCGAGCCCCTGCTGGAGCACCAGCTGAGCGGCCAGTACCCAAACGACTACAGCATGCACGACCTCGGCTACCACTTCCCCAACCTGACCGGCCACAACGACGGCAACGACGAGTACATGCCGGTCGAAGAGTGCGGCAACATGCTCATCATGGGTCTTGCAGTGGTCAACGCGTACCGCTATGGCACGACCCCTGCCGACAGCGTGCCGCTTGCGTCTGCAGCCTCGGATGTGGCCCAGGCGGCACGGCTGCCGTTGACCACTGACCAGGCTCGGTATGTGGACGAGTTCGGAGTCGACAAGCCCTGGGGTGGCTCGACGTCGAGCGGGCTTGCGGAGGCCAAGGCATGGGTTGTGCGGTCCTACAAGCTCTGGAAACAGTGGACGGGCTACCTGGTGCGGGAGTCGCTGATTCCGCGCTCGCAGCTGTCGACGGACGACTTTGCCGGCTGGCTGTCGTACCAGACAAACCTGGCCCTCAAGGGCATCATCGGCATCCGTGCGATGAGCGAGATTGCGAGCGTGGCCGGCGAGAAGCACGATGCCCACTTCTACCGCAACATCTCCGAGTCGTATATCGACAAGTGGCAGGACTACGGCATCTCGCGCGACGGCACCCATGCCAAGCTGGCCTACGACTGGTACGGCTCGTGGACGACGCTGTACAACCTGTATGCCGACTCGCTGCTCTGCTTCCACGTGCCCCCCTCGGCATCGGCCCTTGTCGGAAAGGAAAAGCCGGCCGCCGTGTTCATCCCGGACGAGGTCTACAAGATGCAGAGCGACTGGTACCACTACGTGCTGCAGCAATACGGCCTGCCGCTCGACAGCCGCCACCTGTATAGCAAGAGTGACTGGGAGTTTTTTGCCGCGGCCATAACGAGCAACACGACACGCGCCGAGATCCTCAACAGCGTTGCCCACTGGCTCAACGACACCTCGACGACCGAGCCCTTTACCGACCTGTATGAGACTGAGGGCGACGGCGGCTACCCCGACGGCCTGACATTCAAGGCACGGCCTGTTGTCGGTGGCCATTTTTCCTTTTTGGCTCTGGAGCGAGCCTGCGGCGGCAAGGCGATTGATGCGCTGGCTTTCCTGAACACGGGGCCGCCGCCGGCGAAGGTGGACGTTCAGAAGATACTTGATTCCGACCGCCCGCCGAATTCGGAGCCAAAGCAGGTCTTTGACGAGTTGTAGTTTGCTCTGTAGGACTGTATGGCTACTGTATATTTGGAAATTCACATTGTCTTTTGTGTATTATTGGATGGTGTCTTTGCCTTACTTATATTCAAAAATCAAACGAAATGTTTTGTCCAAAAAACCAAAAGTAAACAAAGGGGTTGGTATTAAATAACAGGAAATCGACCGAGTAAATCACAGATAAAATCAAGCTTCACTGCAAAAGAGAAATATCTGTTTCTGGACAACAATGACTTGCCTACGAGTAATCGTACGTAGTCTATCGTGTATAATAGTACCCCCTTCCAACCTTCACCACAAGTACTCTTTTTGACCCATATTCCATACCATGCCGAAAATGGCCAAATAACTACGTGCACATCACTTATCGCCGACGACGTTAACCAAAGTCGGCCTGCATAAAACTGGCAGTGACTTCGCCGATTTTGGTAGGGGGGCCCCGACATAGCCCCTGTACTTCGTACTCACACAGTGCAAGACTACACCCATGCATAATTACATCGGAACCCAAAGCGGCTAGGCGCATTACCTAATGCGGATACACTAGCGGACCCACCCTTCAGAGCTCGCGCTTTGAGCTTTTGAGCCTCGTCTTTGCTATTTGCCACTTGCGCATCGCATCGCTGTCCTTGCACGCCTCGTCGCCGGCTGAATCATCCTGCTCCACGACACCAACTTCAGGCGAACTTTCTTCTCTTCCATTTTTTTCGACCAGCCGAGAGAACACTTCCTTCATTTCCGACGACTCGCGCGACGCCCATCCTCGACGGCCTCGTCCTCGTCCTCGTCCTCGTTCGACCTCGACCTCGTCCCGACGACCCCTACTGCATCTCTACCCGGCTCTGCGAGCGTCTTGCACAGATCATGATCCTTGCGCTCTCTCTGCTCCGGTAGCACACTTTGTGCTGCCTCTTTCCTTTTTTGTTTCTGATTTCGTCACGCCTGTTCGCCGTCGACCTCTTGCTCTAGCACAGGATCAGCATCTCAGCACGCTGCCGCCATGGATCTCGCCAAGACACTTGTGCGCTCGGTTGCGCGGGCGTTTTATGAGACGCGACACATTCTCATCGTCGATGCTCTCGTGATTCATTCGGCGTACGTCTGCCAAACCACGCGCGGGTCTGACCAGCCGGCGCTGAGAGCATGTGGAACTTGTGTTGTGCAAAGACAGCTTCTGGATGTTAACAATGCGATTTTGCAGGATCCCCTCGGATGACCTGGCGTACCTGGTGGATATCAACACCAAGGACCTCTACAAGCTGTGCCAGAAACTCCGCGAGGACCGGCTCATCACATCGTATGGATGTCCCCGTCTCTTTTCTTGCTTTTGGGTTGCGAGAGACTACTTTTGACTAACGCATGGGCTTCACCAAAAAAAATAAAGACACTCGCGTCCAGAGATCCGCGAAGGCCAGACCCGTCCGTTCAACCGGCTCTACTTTTACATCGACTACCGACAGGCCATCGATGCCATCAAGTGGCGCGTCTACAAGATTGACAAGGACCTGCAGGGCCCCGTGGTCCCGCCCAGTGAGAAGAAGGAGTTTTTCTGCGACCACTGCAAGGCCGAATGGACACAGATGGAGGTGCTCGACAGCGTGGGCCCGACGGGCTTCACGTGCCACCGCTGCGGCAGTGTGCTGCGGCACGGCGACAGCGGCCAGTCGGGCGGCCACGAGCGCAGCACGCGCATGAACAGCCAGTTCAAGTTCATCACGGACCTGCTGCCCAAGATTGACAGTGTCGTGATCCCGGACAACGACTTTGAGATTGCCTACAACAACAAGCGGCCCGTGATGCGCGCGTCGACGCACGCGACCACGACCAGCATCGCCGTCGACGCCATGAACCGCCCGACGGCCGTCCGCGGCATGGCCAACACGGGGCCCAGCACGCTGTCCGTGTCCATCCAGGCGGGCAGTGGGCCGTCGGAGGAGGAAAAGGCCCAGGACCTGGCGCGCCGCGAGCAGGCCGCCAAGCAGAACGCGCTGCCCGAGTGGATGTCCAACAGCACCATCACGGGTGATGCCTTCAAGACGGACCTGAACCAGGGCGTCGTCAAGCTGACCCACGAGGTCAAGGACCCGACGCTCAAGCCCAAGGTCGACCAGGAAACGGATGCGCAGCTGGAGGACTACTTTGCCAAGCTCAAGCGGCAGGCCGCCGAGGAAGAGGCCCGAAAGGCACAGGCCGCCGCCGAAGACGACGACGATGACGACGACGACGAAGACATGGAGTTCGAGGACGTCGTGCAAGACTCGGGCGCCGCGACACCGGCCAACAGCGCCAACACGCTGGCTCCGCCCAAGGGCATCCCGTCGCCGGGCAGCAGCTTCAACGGCAGCGGCTCGCTTGCCAATCCGTCGCCGCTGCGCCAGGCACACTCGCAGACCAGCCTCAAGCGCACTGCCTCGGCTGATTCGCCCAGCCCGACTGCATCCTTTAAAAAGATCAAGACGGAAGACGCCAAGCCGGTCAAGGAAGAGGAGGACAGCGAAGAAGACGAAGACGATATTGAGTTTGTCGATGTCTGATGGCCAGGTTTGGGGGTTGGAAACGTGTATATTTTTTTCTGTATCAAAAAAATGTCCTCGGGCAATGTTGGGGCGTTTGTGTTTTATGTTCGCATTGCTTTACTCGTTGGATTTGTCATGGCCATTACAGGAACATAAAATACCAGTAGCTTTTGATTTGCAGTCATCATGTTCAATGTGAGAAACATATTCAAGTAAATTTGAGTAATCCTGCAGAGCGTCGTTGAACACAGAAGAGAGCTAAAAGAAAAACAGAAGGAAAAGAGAAGGAAAACAAAAGGAAAACAAAAGGAAAACAAAAGGAAACAAAAACGAGAAAAGGAAATGCGTGTAAAGAATGTCGCTAGTTAGAGAGGAGAATATCAACAGGAAACAACAAACAAATACAAAGAAAAGGCAGTAAAGGAGGGGTGTAGAAGAGCTGCTTGCCAGCTGTCTTCGTGGTATAATTATGGTAGAGGGTGACGTCCATCGCCTTGCCCTTCCCGAGAGCAGGCCGTGACGCTTTGAAATGCAACGCTTGAACAAAGAAAATGAGGAAGAAGAGAAAATCAGAAAGAAAAGAAAAAAAACGCCAGCTCACGAGAAGCTGACAAACTTGGGATCCCGCGGCCGCCCGTCGGCGCCGATGCCGTTGGCCTGGAACCGCTGCTCCATGTACACGCGCCGCGCCTCGTCAAAGGGCAGCCGCCGTCTCTTCATAATCTTGAGAATCTCCGCCTTGCTCGCATCGTCCAGGCCCGCACGGCTGTCGCCGCCCTCGACGTTGCCGGCGAGGTCAAACGTGGCGCTGGTCAGGCCGGCCTCGGCATCACCTGCAAAGGTCGAGGGAAGCCGCGTGTATGCGACCGACGAGCGGAAAGCGTCGTACGTATCGCAGACGCGGTCGGCGATGCCGTTGATGGTGTCGGCGAGCGTTGGGTACCACTGGGCACGGGTCCAGTAGAGGAGCGATCCGCTGACGATGACGGACAGCGCCAGGACGTAAAAGTAGAACATGGTGGCGGTAGGGTGCGACGATAGAGGACCGAGGACAGAGAACGGATGGGGTGGTTTGATTGCAAGTCGCAGAGTCAAGAGACTCGATGATGCTTTTGGAGGTTCGGCGAACTTTGGGCGATGATGGATGTATCCCGAGATACTAGCTTTTTTTCGCGGTCTTCTTTCTTCAACTGGCTGCCTGGTGGACAAGCTTAGGCCATTGGTGGTTGCTGAGCAAAAGGGTTCAGAGAGGCTGTGCCTTTCAAAATATTGACGGTTGTGACGGAATTTGGGGCAGATGACGGGGCTGACCCAAAGCGTAAAGCATACGTAGTCCCCGTATCCACCCCAATAAACGCTGTACGGCTGTCCCGCGCGCCCCGGTGGCGTGGTTCATGCCTCTTCGCGTCTCGTATTCTCTTAAACTTTTAAAGTGGCCCCCCTCGGTTGTACGGGTTTGTCATCCTCTTGCTTGGCGCCGTTTTAGGGATAGTGCAAACGGCTTCATGCTATGCACAAAAGTAGCGTTTGTTAGTCATGCTGACCTAATACCCGATATACCGATTCGGATGAAAGAAAATACAAGCCCTGAAGTGGATAATCTGCTGAACCCACAAAGTTGTAGCGCAAAAAAGAAAGGGACAAAAATTGACCGCCCTGATTGCGCCACAGATTGCGCCTGTAGCGTGGATTGGCTGCCGCCCGTACAGTGGACGCAGTGGACGCAGTGGGACTGTGGCGGCCCCGTTGCAGGTAGTTTGCAGCCAAAGAGAGCAAGTGAGGGGAGGAAAATTGGTGAGAAAAAAAATAGCCCAGGTAGTAGCGAAAAGATTGCCCGCTTTGCTTTACGAGTCCAACACATCACGACTTACGACCACGAATCCCATATCACAACCACCCTCTTGTTTTCCTCAAACGCCACCACTACCGCCAAAATGTCCACGCCGAACGTCTCTGCCGACCTCATCTGGGAGGTTGTCCGTATGTCTCCCCGATGCCACGAACCCTAGATGTTGAGATTCGAGATTCGAGATTCGAGATCAGATCTAGGGTCAATCATGACGACCGAGTGCTAACCGGCTTGAAGGCACCCAGAACGCCTACCTGGTCAAGCGCAACAAGGGCGCCAAGGTCCAGTTCTCGCGCGACCCCCTTAACCTGACCAACGTCCACAGCCGCAAGGTACGTTTTATTGAAGATGGTGGCGGGAGACACGAATTGTGGCCACTGGAGAAAAAGCTAACATTTTGCAGTACGCTGGTTTCGTCAACGACAAGGTACGATACAATGAAAGAGAGTGGTGTGCTGGTGTGGGTGGATAGGTCCCAGGAGGAGAACAAGAACCGGTACCCGATTACATGACGACGATTTCGACAACAATAACGACGACGACGACGACGACGACGACGACGACGACAATGGCAGCAGCAACAACATGGCCGACACTGCCGATGTCACTCAAACGAGCACGCGCTACGAGGAATAGCCCGAAGGCATACCACTCACGACGTAAACATACAGCCGGGCAACGAATCAGTATGACGGAACATTGAGAAAGCGGACGTTTGCAACAACACGTCTTGCAAGACGATATAGCGGCACCTCTTACGACCCACGACCCCGTCCCACGACCCACGACCTGCCACCTTGGACCTCGGAAAGGAGTGGAGAGTGCACGCAGACGACGAGAGACTAACATTCAAACAGGCTGTCGGTGTTGTCCCCAACGCTGAGGGTGGTGTCCAGGTCATCTCCAAGACCTCGGCTGGCTCCAACAAGCCCGCCTCGGGCGTCGTTGTCTCCACCCAGGGTGCCGGCAAGTCGGCGAGAAAGACCTACCGCTCGGTCGCTGCCCTGACCGCCAAGACCGGCTACCGCGCCGACCTGCGCGCCGCTGCCGTGTCCCGCGTCTCGGCCATCCGCCAGTCGCAGCTGCCCGTCAAGGCCGACCGCGAGATCAAGCTCCGTGGCAACAAGGCCCGCAAGGCTGCTGAGGCTTCGGCATAAGCGGGTTAACGGAAGCATGCAGGGTGGGAGGGGGCGTGTGTTTTTGTCTCGTCGGAATCGAAAAAAAAAAAGAGGCATCGGGATCGGTTTCTCAAAAGCTAGAAAGCTAACAGCATGACTAAAAAAATTGAAATATCCCAAAAATATGGATGACGGCTGTGCGTGGCATTGATTTCGAGGGAGGTTAAGCCGGCTATCTGGGTGGACGTCCAGCTGCCGTTGCATCGTGCAATTCACATGGCCCGGCTCGGATTTGCACGTGAATGTCCCGACAGCCTCGCCATGCGACGGCAAAACACAACGCACTAGGGACCCTGGATTAGCGACAAAGTACCAATAGGCTATCTTCATAGGGTCGTTACGAGACGGAACCAATACTGGTATCCGACATATGCCGACGCACAACCGAGGAAGCAGGACGTGCTGAGACAGCGAGCCACGATGCGCCGGCCTCACGCCAACGGGCATTACCGTAGACGACATCATTGCCTTGTTGACGAGTCAAGCTCGGCCGGCGGCTCGGCAAACAGCCAGGCACCAGGAAATCCCGCGGCTTCCAGGCGAAACGACTCTGGGCGAAACGACTCTGGGCCATGGGATGATTGCGCGTTCAGCTTGCATGGTGTAAGGGTTCATGGTTGGTGTAAGAGTTCACACATTTCTTAGATGAGCCAACCGGCACCGACGCGGCCAAGCCAGATCCTCGGGCTACCGAGTCACGAATAGTACCGGAAGCCAAACGAATATGGTTTCTTTTTAATTTCCGATACTGGTTGCTAGTTTTTTGTTTTCCTAGCAACTTTGGCGTCATACGCCCTGAAATGACGATGTTATTTGCCGTACCCGAGTCCGGCATAGAAGAGGGGTAAAGCTGACTAGAAACAGCATCAAACAGCTCAGACACGGACGAGACAGTGCTCTGCTAACACATCTGCCCATGTAATAGCTACGAGTACACGGCCATGTCTTGTCGTACGAGTAGCCGGCCTATATATTCCGAGTACTCATAGAGCACTAATACGAGAAGGCCTAAGAGGATGGAGATGGAAGTCGCGAGGCAGAGCACATGCAAGGCTTGTCGGCCAGACCAGGGTCTCCATAAATCCCCATATCATGGGGCAGCCGCTATTCAATGCATCGTGGGAACTGTTGGGCGAATGAGAACCCCGCTAATCGTCGAGAGTTTTTTTCTGATGTGTCTTGCTACAGCTCTTTTCATGCATTGTGGTGCCTAATACGAGTATACGTTGTTCTGTCTAACAGTCACAGCTCCCAATTACCGCAGCTTAGCACTGACTGTAACGGCTCCAACGGATGCCAAACACAGAAGGAACCCCAACTCGGTAATACGTAGTCTCTTCCCCCGCCTCGAGCTCTCCTACCCCGTCCACATGCCACCAGCTAAACACCGCCTTCTACTGCCGTAGTAAGTTGAGATACACCCCCCCCTCTCGCACGCTTATGTACAGACGTTCTCCCTCGCTCCTTCTCTCGCTGCTCCCTCCTCCCTTCTCAGTACTACTTCTTTCCTCGTTTCTCTCCTTCTTCTTTCTCCATTTTTCATTCTTCCACATCTCCCAAGCTCTATATCTTGCTGGTAGGCCTCCCCTCCTCGTCTTCTCCTCGTTCGACCTCACTTTCACTCTGTCTCTCTTGCTCTTCCATCTCGGTGCTATAGCTAACCTCGCGGCAGCCCCTCCCCCGCAAACGACTATCTACCGCCCAACAGCTTCCCCAGCATCACTCTAACCTCACCTCCAGACACTCCCACTCGCCCATCATGGTCAAAGCTGGTATGTTGTCACGCCTCGTCTGTTCTGGCGCTGCACGAGAAAGCTTGCACGAAAAAGCAGACCGCCAGCTGATCAATGGCTCGTCTCTGTTGTACTGACACTTGTAGTTGTTGCTGGCGCCGCCGGTGGTATTGGCCAGGTAGGTCCCTCGAGACAACAAGCTGGAGCAACACCATGCTAACCCGAACAGCCCCTCTCGCTCCTCCTGAAGCTGTCTCCCCTCGTCGACGAGCTTGCTCTGTACGATGTCGTCAACACGCCCGGTGTTGCCGCTGACCTGTCGCACATCTCCTCCAAGGCCGTACGCTTATCTCCCGAATGCCGAGGCATCTCCACAAGTTATTAACCCGAGCAGAAAGTCACTGGCTACCTGCCTGCCAACGAGGGCGCTCGTGCCGCGTTCAAGGATGCCGACATTATCGTCATCCCCGCTGGCATTCCCCGCAAGCCTGGCATGACGCGTGACGATCTGTTCAACATCAACGCCGGCATCGTCAAGGGCCTCATTGAGGTCGCTGCCGAGGTGGCGCCCAAGGCGTTCATCCTGGTCATCTCCAACCCCGTCAACTCCACCGTCCCCATCTCTGCCGAGGTCCTCAAGGCCGCCGGTGTCTTCAACCCCCAGCGCCTCTTTGGTGTCACGACGCTCGACATTGTCCGCGCCGAGACCTTTGTGGCCGAGATTACCGGCAAGGCGATCCCCCAGGAGCTGACCGTCCCCGTCATTGGCGGCCACTCTGGCGAGACTATTGTGCCTCTGTTCAGCCTCATCAAGCCCGCTGTCACGATCCCTGACGACAAGTACGACACCCTCGTCAACCGCGTCCAGTTTGGCGGTGATGAGGTTGTCAAGGCCAAGGACGGTGCTGGCTCTGCCACCCTGAGCATGGCCTACGCCGGTTACCGGTATGTTTCTGTTATCCAATTGTGTTTTGTGCAACGGACGGCTAACTCTAATTGTATAGGTTCGCCGAGAAGCTGCTCAAGGCTGCCGCTGGTGCCAAGGGCCTTGTTGAGCCTAGCTACGTCTACCTGCCTGGTGTTCCTGGCGGTGCCGAGATTGCCAAGAAGACCGGTGTCGACTTCTTCTCCGTTCCCATCGAGCTTGGCGTAAGTTTCCCCCCACGTTGATGCTATGACATCCATCCATTCATTCTAACAACTTTCTAGCCCAACGGTGCCGAAAAGGCCATCGACGTCCTTGGTGACATCTCCGAGAAGGAGAAGAAGCTGCTGGAGAAGGCCATTACTGGCCTGACGGACAACATCCAGAAGGGCGTTGTCTTTGCCACCAAGCCTGCGCAAAAGTGATTGCCCCCCACCCCGTCCCTTCTTGCCCCGCGTTATTTTCCTTGCACACAGCACTCCAACAAGAAACAACTTCAAAAACGCCGCTTCCTATGTACGGGTCTATGGGCCACGTCCCCGCCTGCTGTGCTGTCCAGTGTAGCACGGCAGCCTGCTGCACAACACGGGATGAAACAATGCATCAGCATGCAGGAAGCAGAGGCAGAAAGAGACTGAGGGAATGCGTGCACACCAAGCAGGAGAAAGGATACCCTCGACTTTCTGTTATGCTCTACTCTGATGACCCTTTCTGGAGGTGAAGACGGCGTTGCGGCTTTATCTTGGCTTTCGTTTTGCTTGTCTCATTCTGCCTTTACTTTCTGCTGTGTTTGACGTTGTGGTTTGCAGGGTGCCGGACCAATAGACCCAAATCATATAGCGAACGCAAACACCAAAAAGAACATTGCAAGCCTTCTTCCATCCAAAACCATACGTTACAAGACCAGCCTTACTGATCCATGTTCCAATGTTTAGGTTGTAGGTGATATTGACACCCGGACAGTCCAGCCAGCCATCGACGAGAATGACGGCTCCGCTCGCTCTCCTGATCCGTCCTGCACGACTACATCCTTCGACCCATCCCACCCCTTGTTCCTCTATTTAGCCGGTTGCGTCGTTTGGTTATTGAAGTTCTCTGATTCGCACTTATCTCTGCCAGCCCGTTTGAAGTGTATTATAGTTTTTTAGAAATTGGATATACTATACCTACGATTCAGAATGTAGAATATAGACAGTGAGCAAAGCATACTGCATCCCAGCCAGCAAGAAAAGTCCCAACAGATTGGGCCTTGGCAGCAAGTGAGACTGATGGCAGCACATTGTATGAGTAGTACGAGTAGAGATGCAGTCCACTTAGACCCCCTCCTCCCCCAGGTGGGAACCTGGGGTAACGGATGAATAGCAAGTGGGGGTGACAAGACGATATATCCGTACTCTGCAGAAGGGACGGCGACTGCTGGGCATGATTTAAAGCACCAAAAAGGCAAGTACCTGCTGTACCGCAAAGGCTCGCCCCCGGTAGGCCCAGGCTGTCCAACCGTTTTCTTGCATGCTCTCGGGGTTCGGGGAAGCAACGTGAGGGGGCATATCAGGACTGCGTAGTCCTTTCTCGGTCATCGGGGCATTCGGGGCAGCGGCGTGTCTTGTCGTTTGATAGTTGCGGAAGCTGCGGCACAATAGCTACCGTATTTCCCGCGATTGCCTATCTGGTATTACTCGTCATCGTGGAGGAAGTATCGGCAAGTAGCTGCTGCATACATGGCCTGACCCAGCGAGGCAGCCAACACATCCAGTTCACCGTGACAAGACCCTTTTCCAAGAAAAATTTGTTTGCGTGGAGAATGCATTATGCGGTAATATGAATATACAAACAAAGATAACGCCATGCGCGCCTTTTCCATGCCCAGATGATGGAACCATCAAACAATACAGGAGAACGTAAGTGAAAACAAGGGAGAACAAACCCGCCTACTGCGGCTTGGCCAGCGTCTTGATCTGGAATATTGCGCCCGGCAGCTCGCTGCTCTCGGCGTGCACCGTCGCCGTGATTCCCAGCGCCGCCAGCGCGCCCCGCACAATACCGCACGGGAACCAAAGAAACGGCTGCGCCCGCACCACCGCCTGCCCGCCCGCCTCGGTGCTCATGCGCTGAAAGGGCCGGAACGCATTGTCCGTCAGCACATAGACGCCCCGGTGGTTCGTCTTGAGATTGTCCACCTGCTTGCGAAAAACGAGCATCCACAGGTCCTTGCACAAAAACTTGATCACGTCCAGCGTGTCGTGAAAACGCGGCCGCTCGCGCGAGAACCGCTCCACCAGGCCCTGCCCGACTCGGTACCCCAGCATGTCCAGCCGGTAAAATACGGCATCGCGCTCGTCGTCGTCGTCCAGCAGCTTGCCGGCCGCGGCGCTGCCCGTCGCCGAGACCGAGACCGAGACCGACGATGACGCCGTCGCGGCCATCGTGCTGCTGGCCCCATGGGCTGCACCTGTGCCCGCACCCGCGCCCGCGCCACCCGCTGCCTCGTCCGGCAAAAGCGACCGTGCGCGCGCGCTCGCCTCGAGCTCGTTGGTCACGCGGTACGCCATGGGCACGAGCTCAATCAGCAAGAAGTCGATGCACGACGAGCTGAAAAACGACGCCCCCGGGTCGCCCGCATTAAAGGGCGGGAGAATGGGCTCAAATGACATGGTGCGTGAGCGTGACGAGATCCTTTGTATCCGTCTGTAGGGGCGCAATGTGAAAAAGGCAGCCGATAAGGTGCTGGATGACGGCCGTGTAGGATGAAGGAGGTGAAGCTTCCCAGAATGTGACCCACAATTTAGGGGCAGACCCCGCCAGGTGCAACTCGCAGCCAATGTCCTTCTACGAGTACATAGTACGCAGCCCAAAGCATTGCTGCAAGATGGCAACTTCTGCATCAGTACCTTGTCGGATCATATTCTATCAACGCGTTGATCACATCAAAGTACGGCACAAGTTGTGAATGGGTAACTTCTGGTATTTATGCGCCAATCTAAAAATGGCTGCGCGGAAAATAGAACGTAAGAAGCTATCTAAATACTCAGGAGAGCGAGTTGGACCCGATGCTGCTAAACAGCCGTTCCTCCCATCAAACCCAACAAAAACGTCCCCCCAACTTAAAATAATGCTGATTTCCTTGAAAACGGGTACTCTCGTCCTCCGGTTTCCTCTGAGAATGTGTAAATGGTGTGGAGAGAATGAGATAAAAGAGACAAAAGAAAACAGAACAAAGCCCGCCAGTATGAATATGGACATGAAGATAGGTTGTGACAAATGAAACAGAAGTGACAGAAAAGACAGGAAAGACAGGAAAGTGAAAAGCCAAGGGCAGCGCCCGCTTCGAATAAAAACAATGTGAACGCTATGTCGTGATGCGCCCAGAACTCCTGCTAATGCTTGTGATGGATGTGTGCAAGAAAAACAGTAAAGAAACACGCAGTAGAGCTGACAGTTTCTTGCCTTTTTCTTTTTTCTTCCCTTTTTTCAAAAACAAAACATTTCCAGTTCTTCTTTTTTTTGTGATCCGACTGCCGAGATGAGGTCGGGAGGGAAAAGAAGAGGAGGAAAAAGATCCCAAGAAATGCACGGGAAGGAGAAAAAGAAAACACAAGAAAAAATAGAAAAAAAAGTAAAGGAAACGAGAAAGAGAGTGTACCCAGGAATCAGCAGTATGTAAAAGCTCACCCGCCATGCAACTCTGCAAGGCGAGGAAAGAGAGTCGTTGGTTTCGACAAAATGTTGGCTTTTAGAGTGGTGGTCCAACCACAAGTGATGGCCAGGTCCGGGCCAAGGAGGCAAGCCCCAATGACCCTTACCAGCCACCAACCCATCCAATTGCGGCGCTGAAGTCCGGACGCCGGTCACTGCGCCAGTTCCAGTTCCAGCCGCGGCCCGTCACCTTCTTGACCGGGCGGTCCTTGTTCTCGCGAGAACGCGAACGAACATTCTCCTTGCCCGAAGTCATATTGGCCGGGCTCTTGGGAGTGCAATGAGAAGACATGTAGTGAGGCGTGGGAGAAGTGGTGAGGTTGCCATTGTGGAGGTGAGAGGTCTTGTTGTACCCGCTGTGGAGGCTGCCAGCATGGTGCACAATGGGAATGTGCTGAGGAGAAGCGCCGAAGCTGGACGGTGCGCCATGCCTGTAGGGAGACTGGCTGTTAAAAGCCGAGCCAATGGACTTGCCAAACGGATGGTCGGAGAGAACACCCTCGTCATTGTCCACCGACGAGCCAGTGCAGGCACGCCGTCTTTCGCCCAACACCGACCACTTGTCCACGTTCAAAGGCGACTTCTGCGCACTCGACAGAGGCGAGGCGTGCGCATTGCGAGCAGGCGTATGAATGGGTTGGCACAGAGAGCGAGGCTGGCGGTTCTCCTTGTGTTCAAGGAAGACATTGAGGCCACGACGCTCGTGCTCACGCGCACGATCCCGCTTCTCTTCCTCCTCCGTGGCAGGAGGGTCAGATGAGAACAGGAGATCGTCATCAAAGTCGCCGAGATCGTCAAAGTCAGGCACCTTTTGCTTCTCAGCACGGATAGGCGTGGCAACAGCAGCAAACTTGGTCACGGGAGACAGACCAACACGGGGCGTGTTGTCGTCGTCAGAGAGCATGTTCAACTTGCTGCTGACCTTCTCCAGCACAGGCTTGACATCGTCGACGGCACTCGCCTGCTGGCTCCAGTCATGCGTGTTGAAATTCTTGAGCGACTCGAGCTGACGGCGACGCTCCTCTTCCTCCTCCTCCTCCTCATCCCACATATCACTCCAGCTCTTGGACACGGCATCCTTGCGGCCAAAGACCAAAGACATGGACGGGGCATGGCAGGAACGGGGCATGGCAATCGGCAGCGAGCCCGCCATGGGCGAAACCTTGGCCTTCGCCTGAGGAATCGTCTTGGGCGGGCTGTTCATGGCAAAGGAGTTCATCGGAACACCAAAGGTCGAGTCCATGACAGAGTCCATGGACGGAGTCTGCCCAGTCATATTCGAACACCAGTCAGCAGTGGTAGCCTCGGACTTGGAGAAGAGCTCCTCAGTGTAGCTCTCGTTGTCGGGAATGACACTGAGCTGGCGAATTGCCTGGGGAGCACTCTGCAGGGCCTTTGCCCACGGGAACGCCGTGCCGGCATCAATCGTCGGGCTCTGGATGGAAGGCGTACGCAGGGGCTCGCGGTTAGCCGAGGTCTGAACGGGGCCGTCAGCGGTGCAGAAGTCGTCAAGAGCCTCCTCAAGGATGGTGAAGCTAACAACACGGCGCAACGCCTCGCGAACGCCAGACAGAGAACGCTTGGTGGGGTCCAGGCTCATGCACTCGACAATGACCTCGTAAGTGTCCTGGGACATGTCGGGGAACACGTCAAAAAGACACTGCTTGTCGCGCGAGAAGTCGAGAAAGATAGGATCGGCCTCCGTCGGCGTCGTGAAGGGGTTGCGCGAGAACAAAATGTTCAGCAGGCAGATGCCGACGGCCCAAATGTCAGCCTGAGCAGGCGAGTAGCCGTTACCTGCAGAGTCATACTGCTCGGGAGACATGTAGCGATCGCTGCCGACAGCCATCTCATACGACCACTCGTCCGTGGTAGCCAGACCAAAGTCGCCCAGCTTCAGAGATCCGGTCTGAGACAAGAAGATGTTCTCAGGCTTGATGTCGCGGTGGTAGACACCCTTTGAGTGGATGAACTGAATGGCATCGACCAGCTCCAGCATGAAGTTGCGGACGTGCTCGGTTTCCAGAGGCCCCTGGCCGTTGCGGATAGCCTCGTACAGGTCACCACGAGGGCAGAACTCGAGAACCAAGTAGACATGAGAGTCGGTCTCAAACGTCTCGACAAGGTCGACAATGTTAGGGTGGCTACCCAGGTGGCGATGCAAGCCAGATTCCTCCGACTTGTCGTCAATGGCAAAGTCGTAGCCGAGCTCGTCAGCAGCGGACTTCTTGGTCAGACACTTGATAGCGACATCCTGGCCGGTCTTGGTGTCCCTTGCTTTGAAAACCATGCCAAAGGAGCCGTGGTTCAAAGGAGCAACGGTGCGGTACCGTCCGTTGAGGACGACACCGTCTTCAAAGTTGTCTCTCAGGCAAGCCATTGGAAAAGCTGAATGCCAGAGGGAGCAGAAAAAAAAGTAAAAAATAGAACAGCCCGGAGGAAATCCTGGTGAAGTAGAAATGAAGTTTTAAGAAAAAGGGGTATATATAGAGTCGTGATCGTGAAAAAGAAATTGGGTTTTGGCGGCAGTGATACAGTTCGAAAAGAACAGCGCTTGGCCGAAGTGGACGATTTGTTCCTCCAGGGAAGCTGGGAAGCCCCCTTTGCTATCTCTCAGACAACAGTATGTTGGCGGTGTTGGAGGCCAGACGACTCTCCGAGTGTGTAGGCTGAGAGGCTTGGTAAGCGTTCGATGTCGCGGAGTGCTGTTGTGACAGAGCTGAAAGTGGCGAGCAGAGTGGTGTGCCGAAAGAACCCGGAAAGTTGAAATCAAAAGAAGCAAAATGCAAGTAGTACTCCAAATAGTCGTTGCGTTGTCAGAGGCTCATAGAATGGGGAGAAGTGGAAGGAAAAAGTTGAGAGGAAAAGTGAACGAGACGATAGTATAGCTGGTCATGAAAAGATCGAATGAGGATCCCGAGAAAGGGAAATAAACAGAAAAGAGGCAAGCAGTAGTCGTTATAACATCGGAGCGAGCGGATGTGATGTTGAGATCGTTCGATGCCGAATGACCGAGAAAGGAAAGAAAGTAAACAAAAATGTAAAAGAGTGTGTTTGAGTTTCAAAGAAAGCTCAATGCCACGAGAGATGATGAACAAAACTCGCGACTTCAGGTGAAGATAATAGACGGCTCGGCGGAAGAGTGAGCACGGAAGAAAAAATTGTAGAGAAGATGGGCGGCGAGTGTGAGAAGGGGGAAGGGAGTGAGGAAGATGGGATAGAGGAGAGGTGAGAAGAAGAGGGTGAGATAAGAAACAATCAAGTACAAGGAGTACCGAATGCAAGATCTATATCTCTTTTGAAGCGGCCGTGACCATCCGGGCGAGGGCGGAGGTATATACGGAGCTGGGGAGGAGAGGAAGAGGTATGACTCTTCGACACGCCGTGTTCGCAGCTACGTACTCCGTATATGACAACAGCCAAAGCGGACTCTGCAGACTTGTAGTGAGAAGTGGGCTTGGGTGGACTCTGTGCCTAACCTAGCGTTGTGGAAGTGTCGGGAACCAGCAGTGGAGCCGAGATGTTGGGGCAAAGCGTGTACAAGTGTAGTGTAAGAATGGCTTAATGGCCCGGCCAAATCCACCAGACGTCGCAGTGAGTCAGGAGAAGTTTGTTGGAATTGATCAGATCAAAGCCAATCCACGATGTAGTTCGAGTGCCACAGGATGTGCGGAGGTTGGGATGGAAGAGTGTCCGAAAAGAATCAAGTCAACCGACGACGAGTCGAGGGATGCCGGCACGAGAAGAGGATTGGGCAAGGAGCACGAAGCCGAAGAGTTGAGCTGGCAAAATAACCGATTTCGAGGCCGAGGTCGAGCTGTTGGCGCGGCAGGGAGTTGCAGGAGCAAAGAGGTCGAGATACGGAGAAGAATGCGCTGGATTGGTGTGCATATGCTTGCTGGCGTTTGTTTGTTTGCAGGAAGAACTGGCTTTATGGACAGAAGCAGGAGAAGCGAAAGAAGAGATTGGTGAGCGAGAGAGAAGACGATGATGTGTTCGAAAGCGAGATGGGAAATTAGAGAAGGGCGTAGAAGAGAAGAGTAGGGCGAAGGGGAAGGTGGGAAGGTGGGTGCTGGAAAAGGAAAGAGCAAAGGGAAAGCAAGGGAAAGCAAGGGAAAGCAAGGGAAAGAGAGGAGAGCGAAGAGAGACGAGGAAGGAGAAACCAGCTGGAGATGGCGGTGGAGCAAGACTACGAAGTACGTACTCGTATCAGTGCTTCAGCAGTACTCCGTACTCGTAGATAGTACGTGATTAGGGGAGGTAGTGGTTGCAGACGTGCAGCGTGTAGCATTATGACAGCGAAACAGCGCCAGGAACAGGAAGGTACGGACAGCCACAGAAGGGCAAGAGCGCGAGGACAGGCGCGAAGGTGGCAGCGAGTGTGGTGTGGGTGCTGGAAGGAGCGACTGGCGGCCTGCGCTGCTGCACGGTATCGTGCAGATGGTTGTGGAGTACGGGAGTACGGAGTTTGAGGGTGTGTGATTTGATTCACGATACAGCACAGTGAGGAAACTGTGTGAGTTGATATTCTAGAGTTGACCAGGCCAAGATAAGGGGATCGAATGGTCTAGCAGGCAGTGGAAGATGTACGAAGATAGTACGCAACAGCAGGCAAACAGCGAGACGAAATAGGGGAGATAGGATGCGAGGCCTGAATAGGGTAGTGATTGGCACAGTGCGCAAGTTTACGATGGAAAGAGGAAGAACGCATGCGATACGCCGTACGTGCCTCCTATTTCCGCTACATCTTCATCATGGGGTGTGCCTAATCAGGGATGGCGCGTCTGGTGCAGACAAAGGAGGGAAATGGGTGTGCATCTGACTCGTATCGAGTTAGACCATGGACATGTACCTCCAGGCACGATTTGCATGCATATGTACATGTTATTTTGGTAGAGGCAGTGCAGGAAGATGAAAAAGGCAACCGTCAACAAAAAGCCAGGGGGTGGTTGGAGGGTGAAATGAGAAAGCGAACAGGGCTCCCGCTCGCTCGTCTTGCTCGGGCAAGCGCTTGTGGCTGCGTGTCTTTACTATTTGACACCGTTTGCTGCGGTACGAGTACCCGCTTTGCCACGCAGCTGCCTATGACTGGCATGTACTCGTATCCTGTCTGAGCTGTCTGGCGAGTCTCTTAACATTTCGTGATATACAGGTATTACGAGTAGTCGTACTCGTACGTACGAAGTATTTGTATCGTAAAGTGATGCCTACGACTACGAAGCACTCGTAAGAGTATTACGAGCTCTATTACGAGTACACTACGACAGAAGGGTAAACAGCGTGAGGGTTCAGTAACGGACTCACGGTGCGTGCGGATCACGTACTCGTATTAGCCACGGGACCTATTTCATACACATGTGAGTATTGAATTCCATTCATGCCGGTTATGACGATGGCAAATTCGGCGCTGGCTCATACGGAGTACGCGTATGTTCTCTTTTGATTGTTTGAACACATTGCACTAAAAACAGCTATGAGTACGCTACGAGAACGTGACAGCAAGGCACAAAGAATGCAAAGTACTTTTGTACGTTGTTGATCGATTGATAGACAACGGCGGTCGGCCGAGGCCGTGCACGCGTATGATGTACCAAGATGTATTTTATGGGTCATAGCTGCAAAAATCTGGCGTGTCGTGGCTGGACGGTACCCAACGGTACGTACTCTGTCTGTACTCGTACTAGCTTATTGCGTCGGATGGCGAAATAGGGTCGCCATTGCCGCGGCATCCCTTCCAAAAGAACCACGCGATAGACCAATACTTGGTCCTTCAGCGTGGAATAATCGCCAATCGTAGCGCATTGGCACGCAAAGTCTTATCTATTCTGGTTGGCCAATGATCTCGTCTGGTGCGTACGAGTACTCGTATGCTCAATTCAATGGCTGCAGCTCCGTTCAACAATATGCCGGTGGACGACAATGCATAATGCTCGTACGTGGTCACGGCGTCTGCGCTCTTCCGTGTGTGTGTGTGTGCCTAGCCGTGCCAGTCGACTCGGTCTTCCGATGGCCTCCCACCATCCAAGCATTCGTCCTGAAGCTCCCTGCAAGGAGCCGCCTGGCCGGGCGAGACGCCTGAACGGAGTATCGTACGAATCCATTTCCCCACAATCGGCGGACATTCATTTCCTTGTCTCCGCCGTCTCAATGCCCGATCTCTTCAACCGCGCGGCGCGTCTACCTTTGTTTCTATTTACTGTTCTTGTTTTGGCTTTGCGTGTCGTTTCTATGTACTGTGCCGCTGTACTCGTGCTCGGGTTGGCTCCTGATTAAATCCACTTGTCATCGGCCTCCGCGACACGTATACAAAGTACTTACTACTCGTAGTACTCAGTATGGAGTAAGAGCGGTGAAAACGCATCAGCTAGGCAGATAGCTGGCTGCGAAAGGTAACATGTCATAAAAGGGGAAGGTATGAGGAGATTCTCCATTTTTTGCTTTGGTCTCTGAAACGATCAGAACCAGGCAGAGCTGTTATCTTTCCAATCCCCGTCCGTCCCTTGCATATCTTGGGATCTGGAGTGGGCAGTACGGAGTCATTGAACATTGTATGCTCTTTAGCATCTCCTCAGTAAGGGTAAATGGTAAACGGCGAGCAGCAGATCAAAATCAAATATATACGAGTATGATCAAATAAAAATTAAAAATGATGTAGGGAATAATTGTATGGAAGGTGCATTGGTGGTGCGACAGCTAAAGAGAGAGCGTCGTCGATCGAAATGCATAACAGGTTCTATGGAGTACGGAGTAGTGAAAGCATGCACAATGACAACAGAAGGAACAGGTTGTTTCAACCAGGCCCATACCCTTACCGAACCCCGTACGGAGTACAGGGTACGGGAGTACGGAGTACTCCGTACTGGCCAGATCTTTCTGCACGGCCATGTGCGGGAGGACAGGGTCGCCCTGGCATGCGATTCTTGTCACCGGTTTTGTAACGCTGTCACGCATTTTGCTTCGACTATCAGACTATCTTGGCAGTTTCGGGAGAGTTCGAGTAGAGGCACGAAACGACCACGTACGGAGTACTCCGTACTTCGTACAGAATGCGACCACGAGTACTCGTATGTGTACAGGGCAAAAAGGGGTGGCCGGGTGTCGTGATATTGCAGGAGCAAGACGCTACTCCGTACGATCAACGGCCCCGGATAAGACATGACGATCGATCACTACGGAGTAAAGGCGTTGGATCACAACGCCTGTGGAAGCAGAAAGACCATGATCTCCCGATTCTGCAGGATACGACTGCGGAGAGAAATGACCGAGCCCGTACGAGGTCACATTCTTTCTGTAGTGAAAACTCTGATCACATCCGACGAAGCGGTCAAGCGGGTATTGGAAGAGAGCCCGTCATCTTGGTCAATACTGGGTACGGGGGCATAGTCCGAAACTCCGTACGGAGTATTGAGCTGAGCAATACCGAGTCCTGTCGGAAGCGGTGTGCAAACTTTCGACATCGTTCTATTTACGTTTTGATATGCCGGCTGGTCTGCTGGTATGTTCGAAATACCAGCCGCTTTAGCTGAGCTGACAAGGTATGCAAGATGACGCCGTTGGCAGGCCATTTCTGCAGCTCGGCGGCAGCATTCCTGTCCTTTCAAAGGTCGAGGTGCATGAGTACGAGTGCACAGCACGTGAAAGTAAAGAAACCGGTCGTTGCAGTAACGGCTCGTTGTCATTCCGCAAGACACTGTAGGCGAGTTGTGGCCGGTCCTCCGTGTCTGGTCTGCCGGCCTTGGGTGTGTCGGCATACCAACAAGACATTGCTTGCCGGCTGTTGTGTCTTCTTGTGTATCTACGGAGTACAAGTGCCGGTTGTACTCATGCCATTTTCACAAATCTTTAGTATTGTTACTCGAAATATTCCGCTCCATGTGCTTATCATTTCTGTCATGTAGATTTATTTTAGCATCAGTACCTTCTACCCTTTGGGTCTACGATTTTAATTATTTCCAAATAGAAGTCTTATTCACTCTCAATATCCATATTAGATTTAATTTTTTTTTTTGCATTTTCACCAACCTAAAAAACTTCATTCCAGTACTCGGACAAATAAACAAAAGCACTTCAAACATATTATAGATGCTTGACCGCCAACTGTCTGCCAAGTAAGACTACACGATATCACCCGCGCCATCGGATTTATTAGCATGGCATCCAGATTTCTGTTTTCCAACTGCTAACCTCTTAATTCAACGCTCATCGTTGCAATGCTTCTACCACGTCACAGAAAGAGGGTGTGGCCGAAACAAGAAAGAGCCCGCAACGGGCTAGACTCGTATGGGATTAGCCAGTAGTAGCCTCGCTAGCCTGTCCCTTGACCGCCTTTCTAGCCATCTTGCTGGTGTTTTGTGCTGTCAAAGACCGTTCCACGCAAGGGCTTTGGGTTGCTCCTGCCTGCTCTTAGTGGTCCGACTCGAGCATCATCATCATGATATCCAAATCCGAACGTTTTAATTTTGCGCCGGCAATATTCTAACCTTATCCTCATTCGGACTCTTCGCCTGATGGCTGCGTCGCTTGCCTGACATGTTCCTCACCACCTTTGCACTCCAAATAGACTATCTTTCATCTCGTCTCATGATCCACTCAAGATCGACCTGCATGGAAGTGGGCTCTTCCGGCAACTTTCCACAGCCACTCGCTATTTCCTTTTGCCTGGACTATTCCCTTTTCGCACCATTCGGAGTCGACTAGTCCGCTTCCTTCGTAGTTCGTGGTTCCTCTGCTTGAGATGACAGTTGGCGCGACCCACCACCACTGCGAATCGCCCGTCTGCATATGGCAGGTTGCGTACGAGGACTCCGTAGATGCAGGAGAATATGATGGAAAAGTTCGAGGCTGGTCCTGCACGCAAGTGGGACGATGTCGTAAGGGCCCGGGCGAGAGGCGAGGAAGAAGACGCGACCGCGTGGTGCGCAGCGCTGGTGCTGAGTCACTTGTTACAAGTGCTGATGATACTCGTACTCGTACTCAGTACAGTGGCTGCCAACACACGAAAATTTCGCCATACTCACCGCTTTTACACACAAAGTACTTCGTCCAACCGCATCGCCAACCTCAACCACTTACCAGCCCGGAAAGCCTCAACTTCAGCTCAGCTCAGCCACCGCTCTTTCGGTTAACCAAAGGGATCCCACAATTGCCTTGGGCCTGCTGCCAGCACGATCCTGCAGCCGAGATCCGTCGAGCTACGTTGCTCACATCAGCCATCGCCACGAACCAACCCCCTGTACAGCACAACACAGACGCAGACGCAGACGCAGACGCAGACGCAGACGCAGACGCAGGCGCACACACAAGACACAAACACACAGACATCATGGCCGCTTCTACCGCCGCTGCCGCCCAAAAGGCCATCCAAGTAGTGCTGCTTGATATTGGTGAGACCGGCCTTGCTCCTTGCTGTTGACTCCCTCTGGCGTCGTGTTATTGCGTCTTTCGTCCACGGTATCTGCATTAGCCCGGACTAATGGCTAATGTATCGTCCGTAGAGGGCACTGTCTGTCCCATATCATTCGTCAAAGATATCCTCGTAAGCAGTCCCCGTTGGTTTATTGGTCTATCGCGTCTAGTCCTCCTGCTCTGCATTGCCTATGCCCCCCCCCCCCCTGCGTCGTGTACTACTGCATATCTTGGTGCCCAAACTGGGCAGCAAGTCATGCCTAGGTCTCGTTGCTTGCCCATCTTCCCCCGTCATATCCCATTCGAGGAGACAAAACCCACAAGGACCAGACTTGCGTCATCTCCCGGCTATTGTAATGCTTTGCATGTTAACATGCTAGTACCCATACTCGGTGGCTGCCCTGCCCAAGACGCTTGCTGCGAAATGGGACCTTCCGTCGTTTGCCCCCTACATCGAGGCCTTCCCTGCCGAGTACCGCACGCCGGCTGCACTCACGTCCCACTTTGAGGAGCTTGTCAGCAAGGACGTCAAGGCCCCGTACCTCAAGGGCCTCCAGGGTCTCCTGTGGAAGGACGGCTACCGCAGCGGCGAGATCAGGGCGCCTCTGTTTACGGATGTCCTGCCTGCCTTTATCAAGTGGAAGGATGACGGCAAGACTCTGATGATTTACTCGTCAGGCTCCGTGGCCGCCCAGAAGCTGTTGTTTGGGCACACGGGCGTGGTTAGCCCTACGGCCAACACGGCCGTCGACGTCAACCCCATGCTGAGCGACTACTTTGACACAGTCAATGCCGGCCCCAAGACGGCGGCCGCGAGCTACTCCAAGATCCTGGCGGCCCACGCGGCCGAATTTCCCGAGCCATCGTCGTGGCTCTTCCTGAGCGACAACGCGCTCGAGGTCGAGGCGGCCAAGGCGGCCGGGATGACGAGCTATGTCGTGCAGCGGCCGGGCAATGCGCCACCGGCCGAGACGATGTCGAAGCAGCACCACGTTATCACGACGTTTGACGGGCTGCTGTAGATAGACAGGTGACGTACGAGTACTCCGTACTCCGTAGATCCGACGAAAATCAATACAAAATATATGTCATCATGATTCACCGACAAAAAGTAAACAAATGTCACGTAGTTTTGTCGGAATGGCATGATAAGACTTTCCGGGTGCATATACGGAGTGCCGAGTACGCAACTGCAAAAAAAGCTCCTGACTGACATGCATTATTAGGCAATGGTTAGCGGCGCGGCACTGCACTGACCTGTGTGGTACAGTCGTGTTGCGAGGCCACTCGCCTGCAGAAACAGACAGGTCATGTCCGCGTGCATGTCTATCTGTGGCACACGGCCAAAGTCGAAAAACAACGGCGTCACCAGACCAGCCGATGTCGATCGATATCAGTGTCGCGATAACGTGATTGTAGGAGCTGTTGATTAACGAGCGGCTCACTCTCTTCTCCGCGGCTTCTTAATCTCGAGACTACGGAGATATACTCGGTATGTTTATCGTAGTACTTTAACTACTCGTTCGCGTACACTTCTGTTCTCACTACGAGTACTCAGCAGACCTGATAGTCAAGAGGGTAAATTGCTAGCGGGCTGGGCTGAAAGCGATCACGAAAGACTGAGACAGACAGACGACATGCGATAGCCGTGCGAGGGAGGGTGAAATGAGTAATCGCACAGCTGTCAGAGCGTGAAACGTTATCCTGTGCTTTCAGCTGGCTACACCCGTTGGCCTTTTTCAACAGGCCAACCTTGCTGTGAGACATTGGCGCTGGTTTCTTACTGAGATGTTATCTTTTGCCGCGAGGCCTCGCAGCGTGTGTGTCTTTCCGATCCCGGTCCTTGTCTGTTCTACCTGTTTGTGAGAGTGCATGGGTTACTGAGCAGCAGCAGACGCGATCCTAGGGACCACGAGTTCCTTGTGTCTCTGTGTCTTTCCTTCACTTTCCATCTCAAATGTGACAGGATGTACGGAGTAGCGAGCAAAAGGCTACGGTGACATGTCTGAGCTCGGCCGGAGTGTGGTTTCCGCACGATGCTGAATCAAACAGCAGACAGACCCTTGACCCTGTCGAACGATCAACGGACGAGAGTAGGTCGGTGAACACTTTGTCGTAGTCATGGGATGCGTCCACTATGGAAAACAGCATGGACTTGCAGCTGCAGCCGTAAGTCCTATCTCTTTACGAGCAAGCCACAATATGTACGAGAACTCATACTTTGTAAACGTCTACCATGGAGGAGAAATGCTGGACCGGTGGCACGGTAGCAGAAAGGAGGAAAGATGAGCCGATTGCAGAGAGACATATGCATGGTGTGTAACGCACCTTCCGGGCTTGGCGAAGGGAAGGCGGAACCGATGGCATTGCCGTTTCTATGAGCAGTTGGTAGTGGCTTCCAAATTTGATACTGAATCAAAACTACGAGTAGCAATAACAGTTCGCAAAGTTGTCGTGATGCTGTAACGATGCGAAAGCTGTGCCCGGACTTGCTCCCTCTCTACACACCTTATATATACTACTTTTGGAACTACATTATCACAAGCAATTGGATCCCTCGTGGCGCAATTGGATAGCGCGTTAGACTGTTATCCTTCTATGATAGTCTATCTAAAGGTTGGTGGTTCGAGCCCACCCGAGGGAGTTGATTCAAGCAACTTTTTGGGGTTTTTTTTTTATCTTTATTATTTTTTTGGCATTTTTTCTTATGTCGTCGACTTCTTTTTATTTTGAGTATGCCTAGTGACTCTTTATTTTTGTTTTATTAGATCGAAAAGTATGATTTTGATAAAGTTTCTGCTATGATTCCTAGCCGGATTGAAATGTTTGTACGAAATAAGATAAATCTGAATGTTCTTAACACTGCCATCACGAGGATCAACAGCTGTGCAGACTACCAACTCAAGCAAGGTATTACTGTTATGTGGCTATTGTATATGGATTTTATATTTGTAGACTTCTTCAATAATTGCGAACAGTCACCCTGGACAGTCACTCTTCCTACGTTCGTCCAATCTATCCAAATACTGAAAAGGTGAATGACGTATGGGCACCCCTACAAACCTTTTGATGCTCGGCTTCCTCTATATCGGATCAGCAATCGCCGCCCGAGGCAACCCCTATGGAGGCGTTGATCTCCAAAAGCAATCATCTGATACCCTGGTTCCCCGGAAAGACAACACCATGTTCTCCGCACGGCATCACGAGAGGAAATACGAGTAGTCGTCACCGCCGATGAGACACGATGAAGCGGGCAAAACAAATGAGGGGAAGCAGACTCATAGAAACCGCTGGAATCTGCCGAGTCCATCCCGCCAACCAGCTCTCGGCTCGGCTTTCATCAAGATCCCTCCCCAGCACACCTTTGGATCGAAAGATATTGGCAGTACGTCGCATGACCGGTCCCTACGGCCAGTCCAATGCGAGGGTGTAGTGGGAGATTGACAGTGGCCAGCGAGGTAATAACCGAGAGATCTGCAGGACTGCAGATTGATCACGCTGTGCCGGCGTGACCCAATGCAGGTGAGGGGAAGGCTTGTCGTTGTTGCCTCAATGCTGCTGCCGCTCCGAGGAAGCTGACTCGACGTTTGGTCGATGAAATCAAGACTCGGGAATCAAACTGCGCTCATGTCCCCTGAAGAACGATTGAAAAGTTGTTTCGTGTAGACCCAGCCCGGAACTCCTTTTTGCCAAAGCTTGGGATCTCGCGCGGTGCCGGCCGCACGCGCTTCCAGAGGTAGTAGACAAGCCGTTGCGACGTCTTGGACTCGATCAGGTCAAAGCCGAGGACGTTCATGATCTGGGCTAGCCGCTCTTCGGTCAGGTAGCGCGAGTTGGCCACACACGGCTCGGGAAGCACCAGGAACACGCTGGGGAAGCGCTTTTGGACAGCCACATCGGAAGTCGCAGCTGCTCCGCCGCCAGGGACAGACGTCTGTTCTGGGTCGTGGAGGAACTCGAGGCAGCGCAGCAGCATGGCGCCACGGTCGCTGTGCTGGGGCACATAGTTGAGCACTAGCGACAGGCTGATAATGTCGAACCGGTCGCGGGCAGACTGCGGCGGCGGGCGCTGCAAAAAGTCCTGCTGCAAGATGCCGGGGCCCTGGCTGTTGAGGTCGATGCGCTGCATGTCAAAAACGCCGCTCGCCGAGCACGCATTGTCTTTGCTCAGAGCGCCGACCTCGAGCATGCGCAGCGTGGGCTCGATTTTGGCATCGCCGGCGCCGTCGACATTGCCCTTGGCCTTGGCAACGACCTCCTCCAGCCAGCTCATCAGGACGCGAGAGCTGTCGCCGCCACGGTCGCTGCGCTGGCCTTGAAGACTGGCCTGCTGGTAGCGCGCAAGACCACCAAGTGCCTCGATTTCCGCTGCAATGGCCGCCTCGGCCGCCTTGTCGTTGCGGGCCACGGCCTGCAGCCGGCGCTTCTCGAGCTGGTGGTGGCCGTTGATGAGGCGCTTCGTTGTCTTGCGCGACAGAGACTTGGGCGGCATCTGCACGGTCGGCGGCCGGCCCGCGGCAAGGCTCTTCAAGCTCTTGGGCCGGGAGCTGGCCTTTTTCTTTGTGCCCATCGTGTGCTGGCGTTCGACGGACGGTGATGCGATACCCGCCGTGATGAACGCGTGGTTCGCTCGCTGGAAGAAATGTCAGATCAAGCTTATCGTCGCAACACCTCTTATCGATAAAAATCGTTATCGGTATCTACTATGGCCGTACAGTACGAAGTACCTATCGGTATATAGTCACGTGTCGTTGTAAAGAACATAGCCCTAATGATCCACAAGTGAGAAAAAGGACATATCCCCGTCCTCATTGGCTAGGCATAATATCAGTCTCATTTTTTTCTGGCAGTTGCGAAAAGTCCTTTTTCCTGCGCAGTCTTGCCGTCCCCTCTTTCCTCTTGCTTTCCATCCCGACAATCGACAACTTTTCGACGACAACGAATCCTCGACAATCGACACCCCCATCCTTCGAAATGGCTCCCAAGACTTCCACCAAGGGCAAGGGTATGTTTTAGACACCATTTCGCACGAGACGAAAGGATCTCAAGATGCGGCACATGAGAACGGCCGGTCCGTGATCTTTGGGCCTCATTGAGCCTTCGACTTCTCCGATCATCAATGTGAAGACATCCAAAAGATTGCTCTGCAAGGACGGCATGGCTTCTCCACCGTTGGGCCACTCTCGTCGTTTCCGCTCAACTCGCGCACAGCGATCTCTTCCCGTCATGCCTTTTCCTCATCTGATCACGACCGTCTTGCTTTCTCGCGTAACAGCAGAAGCATGCAGACCGCAGACCAAGAGAATAATGACTTGAGGAAGCAGCGCAGAGGAGGACTGGAATTCATGACCGGTCGTCGAAAGACACCGGGCTTGTTACCAAGAGAGGAGGATCGATTTGGGCAAGACGGGGAACGAGAGAGGCGAGAAGTGCCGGGCTTTTGAGATGGCATGGCATGTCTCGACAGGAATATCAGACGCCATGCATGTCTGGCCTTGATTGTGCTGTCCGCTCTTCTCCCTCTCTCTGCCTCTCCGTCTTGCACGGGAGCAAACCTACCTTTGCCGCTCCTCACCCAGACAGCAAACCAAAAAAAACCCAGTCTAGCCCACACAGCAGCAGCAGATTTTGCGAGTTCTGATCATGATCATTTGTTTTGCCACCTCAAAATGATCATCTCAAGAGCGATTGCTGATATTTGATGACAATAGCGTCCACCAAGGCCAACGCCGCTGCCAAGGCTGCCCTCAAGGGCGCCTCTGCCCACAAGGCCCAGAAGGCCCGCTACACCACCAGCTTCCACCGTCCCAAGACCCTGCAGCTGTCGCGTGCGCCCAAGTACCCCCGCAAGTCCATCCCGCACCCGGTGCGCCTGGACGAGCACAAGGTCATTGTGCACCCGCTCAACACCGAGTCCGCCATGAAGAAGATTGAGGAGAACAACACGCTCGTCTTCATTGTCGACATCAAGGCCAACAAGGCCCAGATCAAGCTGGCCCTGAAGAAGCTCTACGACATTGACACTGTCAAGATCAACACCCTGATCCGGTATGTTTTTATTGGTTTGCTTTTAGATTGGCTCGCTCTGGAACTACGTCTAACAACTCAGCCCCGACGGCACCAAGAAGGCCTACGCCCGCCTGACCCCCGATGTCGATGCCCTCGACATTGCTGCCACCAAGCTGGCCCTGGTCTAAGCGATCTTTTGCATTTGCTCCAATCAAAAGTTCTATAGAAAACAAAAACACACTTCAAATCAAAAGTGGCTGCCGTGCCGGCCCTACGATCTTTTTCTTCCGGGCGTTTACAACGACAAAATCAGGGTGATCTTGGCCAAGATCAAAATGGGAATTGCAATCTTTCTTCTACTATTTTCTAGTGTGCTCAACGCTCATCAATATGCTTGACTGCTTGACTGCTCGTGCATTGCTTGATGATACTGGTGCAGCCCTGCAATAAGACAAAAATCTCCAAAACGTCGCGATTTTGCAAGGTTATTATGTTGTATAATTTCATTGTATGTTTCTTTCATTGACCTGACCGTACTCGTGCTTGTGCACATTCTTTTATACTCGTACATATTCCTATGCGCCCGCAAGCATACCAGCAGGCAGCCCATGTCCTCGTTTATATACCCATGACCAATCCATTGCCTTGTACACACTGCACGCTCGATGCCATATTGCCGTGGCTCCGGCCGGCTCGAAATGCAGTTTTTTAGGCCTCCTTTTTTGCTCGTCTTTGCATTGTCACCATCCTGATAACCCCTTTAACGGCGCATCTTGGCGAGGCTCGTCGTGGTCAAGATGGTAAAGTCGATAAAGTTGCCGGCGCAGGTGCTCAGGCACGTCTTTTCGGTCGACGACAGCGAGTTGCTCGTGGTAGGACCGGCGCACTTTTTGAAGCACTTGTCCGTCAGGTTGTGAATTTCTGGCAAAGTGAGTTAGCAAAGGGGAAGCAAAGCAGCAGCAGTAAAAAAATCAGAGACGCAAGACATACGGCCCTGGAGACCGGTGCGCTGGGACTCGGCAGCCAAGAACTGGCGCAGCTCGAGCTTGTCCTTGTCGGACAGGTTGTTGAGGGCGTCCTGGTCGATTGTAGACATGGCTGTGGCGGGGTCGAGTGACGTGCTGGTGGTCGTACTGGTGGTAGTGCTGACGGCAAAGACGAGGCAGGTAGCTCGATGCTGTTTTGGTGATGAAAAATCGGATGGCTTATCTTATCGGCACGGGACCACACCCGGCTACATAACATCACTGCCTTCTGGCTATTCGCGCAACAATATATAAGCCCCAACTCCTCCGTCTATCAGCCTCTATCACGATATATAAACATGGCGTCTATAGGCCATCAGCTAGACAGTAAGGAAAGGGAAGCAAAAGGACAATAAGAGAAATCCAAGCACGTACTAAAAGACAAAGAACCAAGAGAACAACAAAAACAAAACAAGAAAAAAGCACAACAAAAACAACACAACAAAAAAAGCCACGAGACGACAACTAAATGTAACGCATACGCCGAGCAAAGATCAGCGACACGATACAGAAGAGGACAAGGACACCGACTATGGCGCCAAAGGCGTGCAGGTTGTCAGCCTCATTGACATAAAAGGGCACCTTGACGTTCATGCCAAACAGGCCGGTGACGACGTTGAGGGGCACAATGATGGACGCAATAAACGTAATCTTGCTCAGCACACGGTTGGTGTTGGTGCCCTGCAGGATGCTGTCAATGGAGAGCTGCGCCAGGTAGTTGCTGTGCGTGCGCGACAGCATCTTCTCGCAGTGGCCCAGGTTGTTCATCATCGTCACCACGTGGTCCTGGATGTCGCCCAGGTACATGCCAATGTCCATGCGCGGCGTCACCTTGTAGTTCTCGTTGCAGCGCTTCGTGAACCCGCGCAGCACGTCGGCCTTGCCGCCCAGCAGCCGCATCAGGCCCATGACGTTGCGCCGCGTGTTGCCAATCTTTTGTAGGAACCGGTGCATGTCGTCGGTGCGGGCCACAAACACGTCGTCCTCGAGGGCCTCGGTCTGCATCTCCATGTCGTGGATCTCGGGCGCAAACGAGTCCACAATGTCGTCGATAAGAGCATAGCAGATCCAGTCGCTGCTCAGCGCCACGTAGTCCTTCAGAAGGGCAATGCGCGTGCGCACCTTGGTCGCGTGCGAGTTGGGCTCGAAGCTGAAGCTCAGCGTGCCCTCGCGGAACACAACCACGTACGTGTGGAAGGGCACGTACTCGACCTCGCCGTCCGCCTCGTGCACCACGTTGAACGACCGGAAGCACGCAAAGTAGTACGACGGGAAGAGCTCAATCTTCTCGCGCGTCTCCTTTTGCGTAATGTCCTCCACCGTCAGCGGGTGCACACCAAACGCACGGCAAATGTTGCGCGTCTCGTCCTCGGTCGGGTTGTTGACATTCAGCCACCACACGCCATCCGTCTCGCCCTTGGGGAACGTAAACAGCCCACGGACGTCTTCGCCGGGCAGAACCAGGTCCGAGAAGTCGGTAGCGTGAATCGTAGACTCCCACGCCGATGAAAAGAAACTGAACCGGTTCGGGTCCACCTGGCGCAAGGGCGCGGGGGTGTCTTCGTTGCTGGCCTCGGGTTCGGCCGTGTTGGCGCTGGGCTTCTCGTCATGGAGGCCACTGGCATCAGACGGTGCTCCCACAAAGTCACCATCGGACGTGACCATGGGCGTCGAAGAGGCGCCGGACTCGTTCTGCGCGCCCTGCGTCCGCAGGTCGGGGAACACCCGTCCCTCCTGAGCACGGCGCTCTTCTTCCTTCAGCTCCAGCTCCTCTCTCTCCGCGCGCATAAACGTCTCAAGATAGTCAAAGTCAATGTGGAGGTTGTGATCGCGGTGGCCGTCCGCAACAGGGAAGCACACATCCTCCTCGGCCGAGTTGATGGATGACATGCTGACCGTCTCGTTATCAGCCAGGACCGTGTGCGGGTGGCTCTTGTGGCTATGCCGGCTAGCAACGGACCCGGCACGGTTGAGGGTTGCGGGTGCATGAGCCGCGTGGCGCTCATGCTCAACCTCCTTGTCCGGCTTATGCTCGGAAACGGACATGCCACGCTCGTGGCGACGGGCCTCGGCAAAAGCCTTTACCGAGTTGGGAGGCGACAGAGACCGGCGGTCGGCCGTGCCGGCGGTGTCCCGGCGTGCGGTCGGCCCTTCATGCTCCTCCTGGGTAAATTCGTCGTCGGCAACGGCCTCCTCAAAGTCACGCACCCGGATGCCAGTCACCAGCTGATGGTCAACCTGACTCCCGTACAGCGAGTCAAACGTGCCGCGGCGGTTGCGGTTAGCACGTGGGGCTGTCTGTTGGCGATTGCGGTGGTCGTCGAGCTCCGGGACCGGGGTGTCGTACCCAGTGTCGGAAACGGTCTCCTGGTCAGACATTGCTGCTAGATATAGTACCTAGTAGAGGCGATGGGTGGAACGTCGACCTTTTTCTTTTGGCGTTGTATTTTCTTCTTGAACTCGTTCTCGCTTGATTTCCACTCCACGATAGAGCGCTGAATCTCACTCGGAAGACGCCATTCACAATGGAGTGAACTGCGCCGGCGTAAAGCGGCGTGCAGCCTCGAGCCGCAAAGAAAACAAAGTGTCGGTGTTTCTCTAGTCCAGCAAGTGCAGGTTATGCAGCATGCAGGAGATAGAAAAGGGGTATATCGAGTAAACGCTGGACGGAAGATGTGTTGTGGTAGCAGTTGATGGATGTTGGCGTATTCGGTCAAGTTATGGAGGCTTCTTGTTCACTCCGCTGTAGACCCAGAACTTGGGGCCAAGGAGCGAACGCGAAAGGGTCAGACGAGCTGCGTTAGGTCCCGCCAACTTGGCGATTTTAAGGATGCTGGGTGGAGGAAGAGACGTTTTGTCGGAGGGCGACAAAAACGGAAGAGGCGACCTGTGCGAGAGCGCGGCTGCAAGGAAGACCAGATGAGGGAGTAGTTGACGGATGCCGGCAAGATAAAACGGCGACAAAAAGAAAGTCGCAGCCAGACTGACGAGGGAAGCGGATGCCCGTAGAGTAGCCAGGAGGGATGGTTTTCTGTTCTGGAGATGCTCCGAACAGACGGACGACGAGCGATGGGATTTGAAGCGGACGGGTGACGATCAAAGATGACTGACGAGCCCGGAGACGATGCTTGATGGTAGTTCAGAGACTGTTCGTTAAGGCGATGGTAGAATATCGATATAAAGTAGGATGCGGTATTGTGTTGTTGCAGACGATATTGTCGTAGTTGTCGATGCGCACAGGTTAGCGCGAAATCATGTGAAAGAGGTGCGTCGCCAAGAAAAAGGAATCCGTATACGGAGTAGGTGATCTGAGTTGAAAGATATAATCACCGGGATTGCGATATATGGTGCTTTAAGAGGCAAGCGATTGAGAAGGGAGATGTGAAAGATGGACAAACTAGAAGGCTGGTGAGGAGGGTGAAAGGGGAATAAAGAGAGATTCGGCTGTTTGCGAAAAAAAAGAGTGGAAACGAAATGAGAAATGGCAGGCACGAAGGGGCGAGGTTGAGTGGGCAGTGTCGAACAATAATACAGCGGGCGAGCGAAAAAATTTGCGCCCAATGGGCCCTGGGCCCGTTAAATTGGTGGCTAAAATAGACACACCACTCTACGAGTACTCCGTACAAGTACTCCGTAGGAAAGAAAGATACGAGACGTGTTGGGAGCGACCTACGCCCCGCAAGTATATCATTTTGGCACGTCCTTGCCTTTGTCGGGCGCACCTGCCTTTGTGCTGTTTTGCCTTTTGGTGCCTTGATGTGTGGAAGGAGCGACCCGTTCGCATGAGTACTCAGTACGACTAGATTCTTCTCTTTGGCAAAAAAACAACGCAAAAAAAAACAAAAACATTCGAACTTGTTATTTGAGCGGCGACGACCTCCCATGAGCGAAGCGCCCCTATCTCGTGCTGCTTATTTCAGCTTTCACGAGTTGATTATGGCTTAATATTGCTGAGAAGCAGCACAATGAGGGGAGAGACCGGACCTGCGAGCCTGGGATTAGTGTCCGGCCGGCCGCTCTCTCCACTGCTGGCGATCTTGCACTTGCCTACTCGTATTCGGATGACATGTCTCGTGGTTTCGGAAATGGCAGTGATACGCCTGTGTGACCTAATTTTGCGGCTATGGACCGATTACTGTACGAGTACTCCGTAGAGCTGTAGCGCACAGTGACACCTGGAGATCCGCTGACATGCTGGCGACTCTCGGACGCTAGTACTTTGTACCTTGTACTCCGTACATTGCTCGTCCCCGTATGCGACACCTTGACCTATCGCAGCCACGTAGCTATTGCGACGACGACCGACACCACACTCAACAACGCATCACACCTGCCGAGCTGGACACCGCCATCGGGCACGCAACTCGCATTTACGACAAAACACAAACAAACCCGCCACCATCCGAAAAGCAGCCACCATGGCCGAACAGCTGCTGGAACAGATTCGCGACATTGCCGAAGGACAGATTGTATGCTTCCTCCGTGTTGGCCGGCTCGATGCCGGAGCTGCAATGGGACCTGTGCAGGATGCTAACAGAACAAGGACTTTGAGGGCCAGCGGCTCTGCGATCGGCTGTCCATGATCCTCTTGTACAGCGTTGCTGTGCGTATTTCACCACCGTCTCCCTTTCCATCTCCGCGTTCTGACAAGTTTCTTCTCTTTTCTATTAGGCCCTTTCTGTCTTGATAGGCTACGTGCTGCAGGACATCCGACTCTGCCTCTACATTGCGCTCGGCGGCGCCGCACTTACCGGCGTTGTCATCATCCCGCCGTGGCCCTTTTACAACAAGAACCCCGTCAAGTGGCTGCCTCTTGGCAGCACGGGCGTCCCGAAGGAAGCCAGCATACCGCAAACGGTAGTACTGGGCGACAACTTGGTTGGTTAGATGGACGGCCCCTATTTTTTATACCACGAAAGATCGCTGCTCGACACATTTAGACAATAGAAAAGGCGTATCGGCGTTATGATATAGAAGATAAAGTCATGGCATTGAGAAACTGTGCATCTGTTGTCTCGTTTGTGGCCGGTGTCGCCACACCCCAGCTGTGAGCTTCATCACAGCCTTGGCCAGCAGCCCACCTGACCCTCCCCTGTGGTCGGCCAAGCCAAAGCCGTACTGCTCCGTCCCCCTTCCCTGCGCACGTTTAGCGGCCGTATTTCTGGAACTCCCAGTCGCGGTTGTCGAGTGGGCAGACCTGGCGGGCCTTGAGCCAGCGAGAGATGCAGTGGAAGTGGAAGGCATGCTGGAAAAGAGAAGAAGGTATACTGTTAGCCAGCTGAACACTGAGTCCGTGGATGGAAAGGAAAGGCGTACATTGCAGATGCCCCAAGCAACTGTGCATTCCTCACTGGTGGCAGACGACTGATTCGCTTGACACTCGATGCCTGCTCCATGTCAGCTCAATGCTCTCTGTATGGCAACAGCCTAGAAATGCAACCTACATAGGTCCATGATGTGGTTGCGGCAGATGGCGCAGTTGTCGACCACAATATCCCATGCCCATAGGGAGACTGCGTTCCACTTCTTGACCTCGAATCGCTTCTTGCCGTCACCAGCTACTGCTTTGCCGGAGCCGGACTCGCCGGCAACAGTCTTCTTCTTCGCACCCTCTGACGGCGGGGCGTCGGCCATGTCGATATCGGCCATCTTATAGGTATGGATAGGAGTACTCCGTAGGTAGATCGTGATTCAGGAATGACGTCGGGTGTCAGCAGGCACGTCAGTGTACGAGCAGAGCTGAAGTCTGTTTTGGTCAGCCTCGTGATCAGATACGGTGGGACCTGGGGAAGGGGCAGAGGACGAGCGAGGACAGCTTGGACGTGGCACCCGAGCGCTGTCATGCGTAGGCCCATATTCTTGCCATGTGGGCTCGCCTGGCTCGTCACCCGAGCCTCAGCCTCTGTTCAGCTTCACTGACCTGGCCAGCTCGTGTTTGTGATGCAGTCCGCTTGCTCCCCGTCGGCAGGTGAGGTAGATGCTCGTGGTCGGGCCTGCCGTATTAGAACCAGTGAGATCTTCGGTATATTGTATCGTAATTGCAAGCTATGACCTGGTCGTGATGTCGTGGTCGTCTAATCGTGTGTCGTCAAAGATGGAAAGCTGGGCTGCGAGCACCTGCGATGCACTTCTCCACTTTTATTGGCGGTCATACTCAGTACTCGCAGTGACAAGGCAGACGGCGGTTCTGGTGGCGGGTGGCGGGGCTTTCAACGAGTAGCGCAGGGCGCATTCAGCCAATCATATGCCCTAGCAGGGGTGACTCTGGCGCGGCTGAGTCAACCAATGTCAGGCGCTTCCCGCGGAGCGCAGTGGCGTGCAGGGTCCACTGTTTTGAGGCCCAAAGGCTGGTAGATTCCCTGGCAACAAACCAAAATTACGTGCCCAATACAGCCCAATGCGCCTTCCGTGTTCGAGCCGTTCCCCCTCGTTCGCACCTTCCGCTGTCCGTTGGTTACCACACCCTTCCCGCACACACATCGAGCCTTTGCGGTTATCTCTTTCCCTCTCCCTCTCCCATTCCTTCCCCATATTCCTACTCCGATCCCGCATCTACATACTTCCTTCCTCTGAGATCATTGATTTTTCTTTTTCTCTTCTCCTTTTTGTCAATCCTCTCTCGTGTCCGTCGCGACCACGCATCCTCTGCGGTCCTTTCGCCACTCTTTTCCACCTCCATCCCTTCGCGAACGGTCGCAACATGAGCATTGCCTCTTCACATCGCTTATCTTTCACATCATTAAACCTAAGACCACTGCCAACGCCGTTTCGTGTCCGCGCCTTGCCGCCCTCAACAGCAATATCCAACGCCTTTGATTTTCACGCGCCACCAGTCACATCATAGCCTCACATGACTGAACCAGCTCCTCCCGCTCCTGCAAAGGCGAAGCAATCGTCGGGCCGGCGCCGGCCTGGCCCTAATGCTGCCAAGTCTGCCGGCCGGAACAAGAATTACGCCTCCGAAAATGACGCAGCGGGCGTAGATCCCAATTTCCGACCCGACTTTGCCGTAAAGTCCAGCGGCGGTGGCGGCGGTGCCCCTTCCACGCCTCGGAGAAAAGCCCAGAAGAACTCGGGGGCTGCGGCGCAAGTCAAGAGCCCGGGACCGGTGCCTAACCAGCAACCCACATCTGGGAAATCGAACAGGCGCAATAAGAATGGCCCCAAGAACGCAGCAGCAATGGCAGCCGGCAAGCAGCAGAATGGCCACCGCACACCACCCGGCAAGGGCATTCCGATTGCGACGCAGGCGGATGGGGATGGCGGACAAGACAATTTGATCTCTGCCTCGGCCCCCTCGGCCGCCTCAGCAACCCAGGTTTTCGCCGGAAACTCGTTCCACGCATCTCCCGCCGCGTCGGCGCTCCCGCGCCCGAGCTTCATGCAAAAGTCGTCTGCTGCTGCCTTTGCCTCTCCCGAATCACCGCGTGCTCTGCCTTCGTGTGGTCTGAACCCCATCCAAGAGCCATCGCCGCCCGCCTCCGATTCCGAGCTGCCATCTGCTACTGCCACGACTGGTGGTCATCTCTTTTCCATGGGACAAAAGCCGGTTGTTCAGCGTGATGGTGACGCCCCCACGGACGCATCTCCTCTTGACGTTCTTTTCAGGGCCGATAGAGCAGAGAAGACCAAGGATCGGCGTGCAAGTGCCGCCAACATCTACAGTGGTGTGTCCCCGCAGCATCTTTTTGCCTCCCCGCGAGTCGACGCCACGCCCGACGCTTCGGGCAACTATACCTTCCCCCGAGATGCCTCCCAGCAACAGCACGCGCGTCGTGCTGCGCCCCACCAGCGCGCCCCGGGCTCGGGTATCTCTGCTGCGGAGCTGGACGGCAATCCTGGTCTGCCGATCGGCCCGGCGTTTGCTACGCCGTTCCACGAGAGAATGCGAGCTGTCAAGCCGATGGACCTCCGCGGCACACCGAGCACCTCGACCGGACTTACGGGTGGATTCACCGGATTGCGGAATGCAGGACCAGGACCCCAGACTGGTCCTCCTACGGGGCCCCAAGACAGCTACCTGCTCACACCGCCCTTGCCCCTGCAGAGTCCTAGGGACCAGAGCAAGGCCGGGCCTACTGATCTCGAAGCCTCGCTCAAGCGGCTGCTTTTCAGCCAACCGGCGGCCTCCCCTGGCACAGCCCCTCCAGCCATGGCCTCCCCGCCGCGCCAGCAGGTGCCGCATGCGTTTCCTGGATATCCGGGTGCGGTGCCCTTCCCGGGTGCGAACGGACGCGCAAATGGCACGAATGCTTATAGCGGCCCACCTTCGCACAACTTCCAGGCCCCGCCACACACGCAGGGGCAGCCGTTTGGTCATTTCGATCCTCGTGTTCAGGGGGCACCACCTATCTACACCGGAGTTGCGCCGGGCGCAGATATTGGCAACCGGAACGGGGCGAACAAGGCCGACATCGAGCACAGTCTTCGCCAGATCCTCAAGCTGGGCTCCAGCAGCAACTAGGGTATATCCGCTTGACCGCGGGGCTCGAGCCCGAGCTTTTCTGTCTGACCGTCTACTGGGCTGTGGCCGCGCACAGCCGAAGAGCACATATTTTATCAAGATGCTCTAGCGGTTTCTTTTCGCTTTTCGTTTTCTTTTCTCCTTCTTCATATTTTGCATCATCTCATGAGGCATAGTTCTTTTGCTTTGAAGCGACAGCGACAGCCGAACTGAAAGTATCGGTGACCAGCACTCCGGTTCCATTTTGAGCTGGCTTTGTGCCATTCATCTCACATTCCATTGCTCAAGAGAAGCGGTCTCATAGCTATTTGCATTTCGCTCTGTTTTTCTTTTCTGTTCTCGTCTTGTTTTATCTCATTCTCTCGTTTTTCTGTATTGCGTTTTCTTTCCCTTTTATTTTCCCTTTTATTTTTTCCTTTTCCTTCTTCTTCTTCTTCTTCTTCATTTTCCTTCTCCTTTCCCTTCCCTTCTTTATCATTGTTCCGTTGCTGTTGCCTTTTCAAGGCAGGCTTCTCCTCGGCTGGCCCTCTCTATCTACCTGTTTGTGTTTCTGGGGCTGCCGGTTTCCTTCTCATGTTGTCATCACCACTTGATACCCGCCCCGTGCCTTTTCCGCTTCCCTCTTTCTATTGCTCTACTTGATTGTCTTGCAGCGTCCACCCTGGCCGCATTCTCTTTTATCGTTTGGGTCTGACGTGTGTTGCGGTGTTTGTCTTTTCACCGGGCTTGTCTTCTTCACCAACGGATTAAGGATACAGGATAACGGCGTTTGGCTGGACACCGGATTGGGGAGAAGAGATTCGGGACTCCGGACGCACTCGTGGCAGTGCCATTTTGGGTTATTTACCGCAAAGGCTGCATTTCTGGCGTCTTTTCATACGTTGACGATTACGTTTACGTTCAGGCGATGGCTTTTCTTCACACTCACATTCTTTTTATCCCCCTTTTCTTTCCTTTGTCTTTCTACATCTGTCTTACTTTATCTGTTTTTCATTTAAATCCTGTCCCATATTTATGCAAGGGATCAGCGATGAGGTTGGCAAGCGATGCAGAAGCGGATTGTTTACCGCTCGCGACCAGCATCATTACAGCCGAAGCCAACGAAAGGGGCGCAGGGAAGAGAGTCCCGGGTGAAAGCGGCGGCGGGCGTGGACAACCCTGAAAACCCACAAACAAAAACCAACAAAAAACAAAAACCAAAAAAAACCAACGATGGTATCTCGACGCGCAACTTTACGAGACGAACGCAACTCAATAGCCTCTGCAATTGGATGCTGTTGGGTTGCACGTCAGGCAGGACAAGAATCTGGCATGGCGTATTCTCTCTGGCCTTGCCAATTCTTGTGTTGCCGTCTCTAAAGCCCATTAGACAACACAAATGCACGTTCATTTCCCATCAAGCCAAGAGCAATCTGATTGTGATGTCAGTACGTAGTTATGTGTAAGAGTATGCAAACGTAAAGTGAAAGGCTCATTTGCTCAATGACCATGTTTCATGACTAATCATTGCGGATTCGCTAAACACGTCCCAAGGAGTAAACGCGTCTTCCAGCATCCAAATGCATCTGCACCCAAACAGCTACGAGTACATATCGACACAGCCTTTCAGTGTATCGGGGCTATCTTGATCGGTGATTCACCAATAACTTATTACACTACTTGTGCTTCAAAATTCTGTCACTACCACGGTTGGCGTCTCGTCTCGGGTCGAGACTGACCTGCGCTTCATCAAGCTGCATCTTTGCTGACAAAAAGTGTACTTTGGCACCTAGATTGAGAGGGACTCATCTTGTGCTGCCTTTTCCCATCGTGTATAAGAGGAACACCCCTCTACTATCTTGCGCCATGGACGAACTGTCCCTGAAGAAACTCAATGATGGCGATGATGAAGACGCCGCTATTCGACGGGCCATGGCCCTCTCACTTCAGGGTTCGCAATGGCCGGCCGCAGGTAAGCCATAGCTATGAGTTGGGTTGGGCGCGACTCGCGAACAGCAAGTAACCGGATGAACAGGCCCATCTCGTCGTGCTGCTGTGACTGGCGCCTCGCGGACAGTAGGGCACAAGAGGTCCCTGTCAACAGCGAGCACGGCATCCGAGGTATCATCGACGGCGTCGGAGCCGGAGCCGGAGCCCAAGACCAAGGACGGCCTAGACAGCCAAGCCAGCAAAGCTAGCGAGAAAAAGAGCGGGCAAACCCTCTTATCGGTCGCAAAGACCGCTGATGCTGTCACTGCCCCCTCGTCTTCCATATCGCTGCTATCGCTCGACCGGAAAGCCATGGAAGCAGAGCGCCTAGCGCGCCGCCAGAAACAGCTCGAGGCACAGCAGGCGGGCGACAAAAAAGGGGACGGGGCATCGCAGGAACAGAAGCCGGCAGCCACAAGCCAGCTCGGGCTCTTGCAGCAGACGTGGAAGGTGCAGTCCAGCCCACAGCCCAGCCAGCCGAAGACCAGCCAGCCCGTCGCGCCAGCGCCGCAGCCACCAAAGACCGCCAAGCGAAAGGCCGAAAGCGATGTTATTGTCATCGATGACAGCGACAGTGGAAGCGAGCTCCCCAAACCGAAACGCCAAGAGAGCGAGACCCGCGGTAGAGGACTGCAAGTGCAGCCTCTTGCCAGACGCCGCAAGGTTGACAATGACGACGGCAGCGCGAGCAAGGAGGCCAGCGCGAGCAAGGGCAAGGGCATTGCCACTCGAGAGCAGCCTTCTTCGACGTTGGCTTCTGTGCCTGCACAGAAATCGTCACCTTCTTCGTCTCTGCCGTTTGCAAAGGGCGTTGTGCGGAAGACGTGGGCTCGCGGGCAGCCGCGAAGGGGCGACGATATCACGATTGACGAAATCTGGCAGAAGGACCAGCTGGAGCTGGCTATCTTGAGCTCTTTCCAGTGGGACGATGAGTGGATGATGTCACACTTGAATATGAAAAAGACGCGCCTTCTCCTCATTGCCTTTGCTGCTGACGACAAGCAGGTAAGTACACCGCAATGCCTGGGGAGAAGAAGACACTTGCTGACGGCGACCAGAAGGAGGAAATGAAGGCAAATGTGCCGAGCGACCGTGTCCGCTTCTGCTTCCCGCGGATGCAGACAATGGGACACATGCACTCCAAGCTGCAGCTGCTCAAGTTTCCTGGGTATCTACGAATCGTTGTTCCCACAGGAAATCTGACCCCCTACGACTGGGGCGAGACGGGCGTGCTCGAGAACGTGAGTGGAAAACGAGGACGGCGGATGTGGTACTAGCATACTAACATTTTGTCGTCAGATGGTGTTTGCCATTGACCTCCCAAAGCTGCCAACCGAGAAAATAGCCAGCTCTGTCCGCACCCATTTCCAGGAAGACCTGTGCTACTTTCTCTTGAAACAGGGCGTCGACGAGGCCATGGTCCGCAGCCTCCGGAGCTACGACTACACAGAGACGGCACGCTATGCCTTTGTTCACACAATGTAGGGCACCTTCTCATGCTGGCTGCGTGGTGGCTACCCGACACTAACAATACAGGGCTGGCTCGCATACGGATGAAGCCTGGACCAAGACTGGCTATGCGGGGCTTGGCCGGGCCGTCAAGAAGCTGGGCTGGGAGACAACGAAACCCGTGCAGGTGGACTACATTGTAAGGAGAAAACGCGTGATTAGAATGTGCTGTGTAGATGGCGATATGCTAACATTTACTTCTTATAGTGCTCCTCGATCGGTTCTCTCAACGAAAGCCTCACGACGGCCCTTTACTACGCCTGCCAGGGTAGGGTATCCTTCTTTTCACATCCCGTGTTTGTCGCTAACAATGGGCTTCCTAGGTGACTCTGGCATGAAAGAGTTTGAGTCGAGATCCAGCCGGTCTCGCCCACCGAAAGCAAAAGGCCAGACCCAGCTTGCACCGACGTCCCACAGCAGCCCCAAGGACTGTCTGCGTCTCTACTTTCCATCGCAAAAGACTGTAGCGAGTAGCGTTGGGGGAGTGAATGTGAGTCTCCTCAGCAGTTTTGTGATTACCTCCCTTGCTGACAACTATAAAGAGCGCTGGAACTATTTGCTTTCAGAGAAAGTGGTGGGAGGCCCCTGCTTTTCCCCGGGACATTTTCCGGGACGCGCAGAATGTCCGCCGAGGCGTGCTGCTTCACACCAAGCTCATGCTGGTCCGGGGCCCAGAGGAGACTGCCGAGCAGCCTGCTGCTGGGCAACCAGGCGCGCTAGCTCCGTCTCGCCGTCGGGGCTGGGCCTATCTCGGGAGTGCAAACATGTCGGAAAGTGCATGGTCAGTGCTGAATCTCACCAAATTTGATTTATTTATTTGATGCTAACACGTCCAGGGGACATATCGTCAAGGACCGGGCGTCGGGCAAGATCAAGATGAGCTGCCGCAGCTGGGAATGCGGTGTCCTGATCCCTGCAATCTCCGACGTGTCTGCCCCGTCGTTTGCCGAGGATGCGTACATGTTCGACATCTTTCGGGGCACGCTGCCCGTACCTATCTCGGTGCCAGCCGGCAAGTACGATGGCACGCCGACGCAGGGCGACCAAAAGCAGCCGTGGTTTTTCTTGGAGGGATACTAGCAAGTCCTCGACCTGTGCACAGCACGCGGATGATTGCATGCATCTTCAGCCAACATGTATCTATACTTCTCTATGAACTGACAAATAATATGAAAGATGACGAAACATGTGTGCTTATCTTACTCGTCCAGTCTTCCATCTACTCTGCTGTACGCGTACGAGTAGAGGTTCATTGACCGGTAATGGTTCACTAATCCTAAATAGGAAACATCTTGCATATCCGTCAAGCGGACCAACCAGAAATGTCTATGTACACGTGACTATACACGTGCAGCAATGTCATCATTTTCGCATCTCCAAAGTTTTAGGCTGGAAAGACGAGGCTGTAAGTTGCTTTTATGGTATATTTCCCTTCTATTTCAAGGAGTTAGACATGGAAGCGGCACGCATTTTGCCGTTGCGGCAGGGCTTTGCAGTGATGCGGTCCTCGCCGGCGGGTTTTCGCTGCTCGCGGCCACGATGGACAAGACCGGCAAAGAAGAGCGTCCTTCTTCGGCAGCAACGGCGAGGGTTTGCCGACGTGGCATCTCATGCCCGGCCGCCGTTTGATGTTGTGGTGGTGGGCGGCGGACACGCAGGGGCCGAGGCGTGTGCCGCAGCAGCACGGGCGGGTGCGCGGACGGCTCTGATCACGCCCAAGCGAGACAATTTGGGCGTGTGCTCCTGCAACCCCAGCTTTGGCGGCATCGGCAAGGGCACGATTTTGCGCGAAGTGGATGCGCTGGACGGTCTGGCGGGGAGGGTGATTGACAAGGCGGGCGTGCAGTTCCGGGTGCTGAACCGGCGCAAGGGCCCGGCGGTCTGGGGCCCGCGGGCGCAGATTGACCGCGCGCTGTACAAGAAGCACATGGGCGAGGAGCTCAGCGCGTACCCGAACCTGTCGATTATCGAGGGCAGCGTGTCTGACATTGTGGTGGCGCCGCCGGACAACAGCAGCGGCGCACCGACCGGCACGCACGGGCGCATTGCGGGTGTGCGGCTGGAGTCGGGCGAGGTGCTGCCGACAAGCCAGGTGGTGATCACGACGGGCACGTTTTTGGGCGGCGAAATCCACATTGGCATGACGTGCTACCCGGCGGGCCGCATGGGCGAGGCGGCGACGTTTGGGCTGAGCAAGTCACTGCGCGAGGCCGGGTTTCAGCTGGGCCGGCTCAAGACGGGCACGCCGCCGCGGCTGGACCGCAAGACGATTGACTTTGGCATCTTGGAGGAGCAGCCGGGCGACGAGCCGCCGGTGCCGTTTAGCTACCTGGACGACAGCGTGGCCGTGGCCGTGGCCGGGGCCGGGGCCGGGGCCGGGGACGGGCGGCAGCAGCTGCTGTGCCACGCCACGTACACCAACGAGGCGACGCACGACGTCGTGCGGGCCAACCTGGACAAGACGATTCACATCCGCGAGACGGTCAAGGGCCCGCGGTACTGTCCGTCGCTCGAGGCCAAGGTGGTGCGGTTTGGGCACAAGGACCGGCACATTGTGTGGCTGGAGCCCGAGGGCTTCGACAATGACATTATCTACCCCAACGGGCTGTCGATGACGGTGCCGGCCGAGGCGCAGGAGCAGCTGCTGCGGACGATTCGTGGTCTGGAGAATGTCACGATGCTGCAACCCGGCTACGGCGTCGAGTACGACTACGTGGACCCGCGCAGCCTGAAAGCGACGCTCGAGACCAAGGCGATTGGCGGGCTGTACCTGGCGGGCCAGATCAACGGCACGACGGGCTACGAGGAGGCGGCGGGCCAGGGCATCGTGGCAGGCATCAACGCGGGCCGGGCGGCGCAGGGCAAAGCAGGCGTGCGGCTGACGCGGGCGGACGGGTACATTGGCATTATGATTGACGACCTGATCACCAAGGGCGTGTCGGAGCCGTACCGCATGTTCACGTCGCGGTCCGAGTTCCGCATCAGCGCGCGCTTTGACAATGCCGACACGCGGCTGACGGCCAAGGGCCGGGCCTGGGGCGTGGTCGGCGACGCTCGCTGGGCACGGTTCACGCGCGACCGCGACCAGATCGCCGACCTCGAGGCCCGCCTGCGCAACGTGTCGCTGAGCGCGCCGGCGTGGCAAAAGATGGGGTTCGCGGTGCGCGGCGACTCGCGGATGCGCAGCGGCCTGGACGTCATGTGCGTCAACGGCGTCGAGAGCGTCGACGACCTCGTGGCGCGCGGCGTCGCATTTCCCGGAAGCGATGCGCTGGCCGACAACTACCCACCGCACGTGCGGTGGCGCGTGGCCGTCAATGCGCAGTATGCACCGCACGAGGAGCGGCAGCAGTCGGAGCGGGCGCGCGTGACGCGCGACGAGGAGCTCGAGATCCCCGGCGACCTGGACTACGACAGCGTGACGGGGCTGAGCATTGTGGCGCGCAACGTGCTCAAGGCGACGCGGCCCGAGACGCTGGGCCAGGCGCGGCGGCTCGAGGGCATGACGCCGGCAGGGTGTGTCAAGCTGCTGGCGTATGTGCGGCGGACCCGGCGGAGTGCAGCGGCGGTCGACGGCGAGGCGGCCGAGGTGGGAGCAGCTCTGGCGTCGACGGACGGCGACATGGCGGCTGTCGATGCGGAGGTACGGGCGGCCGACTTGTGAAAAAAAGAAGAGAAAAAAAAAGGAGAAGTGTACGATATGATGACGCCATGATCACAACAATATAGACTGATGCTATGCTGGAATCAAAACTATTGAACATTATGATACAAAACCGACGCCCGCCTGTGGCTTGTTCCCACCGTCTATGATTTTCTGCCCAGTTCTTTTGTGCTTGCTTTTCTCCTTGCTCCTCTTCTGCATGTGTCATGTCTTCTTGGTCAGGATCTTGACAGCGTCCTTGCTATAGACATAGCTCGCTCCGCTCCACACCGTCGTGACGCCGACGACATACTGCAGCGTCGTCAGGTACGGCGTCAGGTCGAGTCCGCCGGCAGCAGCAGTGGCAGCGGCGCCAGGAACCGTGGCCGGCGCCAGGACCGGCGCGGCCGTCGTCGCCGCCATCAGGGCCAGCTGCAAAAAGGTGTTGTACTTGCTGATGGCCGTGGGGTGCACCTCGGCCGACGGCAGCGAGAAATCCCAGTACCGCGCAAACGTCTTGGGCGGCGGCAGCGACACCCAGCGGTAGTAGATGGCCGACACGCCGAGCCCTGCGTCGCGGCCCAAAATCAGCACCGCCAGCCACAGCGGGAGGCTGCCCTGCGCGGCCAGGCTGCCGGTCAGCACGGTCATCAGGATCTTGTCGGCCATGGGGTCGATGATGCTGCCGACGACCGTGTGCAGCTTCCAGCGCCGCGCGATCCAGCCGTCGAGCAGGTCCGTCAGGGCGGCCGTCACCAGCAGGCCCAGGGCCATGCCGGGCTGGTCGTTGACGATGCAGTAGCCGATGAATGGCGCGGCGGCGATGCGGGCTGCCGTCAGGAAATTGGGCACGGTGTAAATGTTTTCGCGGCGCGGGACTGTCGGTGCGGGCGGTGGCGGCTTCGAGGAGCTGTCGTCGGAGATCGGCCGCCGGAGCTGTCGGCCGGAAGACGCCGCGAACACTGGCCCGGGTCGGCGTAGCAGAGCCGGTGCCCGTGTGTAGAAAAGACACGATGCCTGCCGTACGAGCGGAGACGTGCGTGGCCGGCTTGTCGTCGTCATCGTCGCCCGGGACTGCTGCCAACAAGCCCGGGTCATACCCACGCTCCGAGCGGCCATTGCCGTCGCCACAGACCCCGAAGCCACCCTGCCACCCCAGCCGCAGCCCGTCGTCGCCGCCGTTGTCGTGAGTCTCAGCATTGTAGCGAGTATAAGACCAAAGACCGAGATGCCAAGGGATTGACGACGCGACGGTGAGAACCAACGGCACAAACCGTGTACAAGGAAGCAGGCTCTGTCAGCGGATTGACGCCGTGGTTGTCGCTGTCGTGTGCCAGCCGGTTCGATATCAATAATATGTCGTCACTGAGGTCGTCACAACGTCACAAAGAGAAGGATTACATAAAGCTCGCTGGTAAAATTTAGGCGGAGCAAGCGGTAAGCGGGGACAGCGCTAGAGCGCAGCTGCAGGCTAGAGCTAGTGCAGTGAAACGTACTGTCAAAGGTGCATCAATCGAATCATGTGTCTTACGGCGTAATATGTAAACAATTATTGAACATGTGTAAAGAAATATTGGTGTAAAGGTGCTGTATTTTAATATTATAGTAAAAAGGCATAGTACTATGCCTGCATTGCAATGCCGCGATCATCACAAGACCGTCAGCAAAAATAACGAGTAAGGAGTCGACCATGAGTAGTTGAACATAGATGTACAAACAGCTGTTGATACAGGTCGACAACATGCGGATAGAGTAGCTGAACATAGATGTACAGACAGCTGTTGGCTGCAGTATGTGGCAGTCGTGGTAAAGCACGTCGAGTGGTGACGAGTGGTGGCGATGCCGGTGAAGCAGAGAAGAAGATGAACAGACAACCAGCCAGATGGCAGCCAGAAGAAACCAGTCCAGAACGCCTTCCCCGAAGGGTATCAAAGCAAAGAAGCAGAAGCAGAAGAAGCAGAAAAAGAAGAAGCAGAAAAAAAGAAGTGGAAGCAGATGAAGCAAAAGCAGAGCACGAGGGAAGAAGAATCCCGACAGCCGCCAGCCGACCCAGACCAATAACCAGACAAACACCAAAACACCATCCGTCCCTTGTGGATTCACAACCGCCCACTGTCCTTTGTAGAGTCGAGTCGAGTCGAGTCAAGTCGAGTTAAGTCGAGTCGAGTTGATTCAGGTCTCGGCTCCGGCTAGTACTGCCCACCACCGCCCCAGATGCCGCGGATTCGCCGTGCCAGCCAAATGTCGCGCCGCATAATGGTCACTCGCCGCGCGTGCAGCGCACACAGGTTCGTGTCCTCAAACAGGTGCACCAGAAACGCCTCGGCGGCTTCCTGCAGCGCCAGGATGGCCTGCGACTGCCAGCGCATGCCCTCGTCCACGGGGCGCACCGACAGCGCAATCTCGCGCACCACGCGCGCAAACGGCAGCTTGAGCAGCAGCAGGTCCGTGCTGCTCTGGTACCGCCGGATCTCACGCAGCGCGATCGTGCCGGGGCGGTAGCGGCGCTTCTTGGCCTGTGGTACGGGGTCGCCAGCTGGGTTGTTAGTTTTTCTCTTTTAAAAAAGACGAAGACGAAACGGAGGAGAACCTACGCTGAACATTGCTGGTGCGCGCCTTCTTGACGCCTGCCGTCTTTGCTGTCGTCTTGCCTGCCGTCGCCGTCTTGCCGCCCATGGAAGGGCGACCCGGACGCTTTCCGGACGGCTTGGCCATTTGTTTTGTAGGAGCCATGGTGTGGCGGTAGAGTGTATAAGGCGTGTGGTTTTGTGATTTGCCTTTTGATGGCAGTCGTCGATTGACAGAATTGACAAAAAAGACCGAGTCGGTGTATGCGCCGCGGCGAGTGAGGTATCGTGAACGAAGCCGAATTGGATGTGAAGTGCGAGACGTGACGATGCAAGACGTGACGATGCGAGACGCGACAGACGACAATCACGATGAGACGGTGTCGTAAAAATGAATGATGGAATATCTGCAGAAAATAAAGAGCGAGAGCAAAGACACGGATAGAGAGCGAGAGATTGCGACCAGGAGGGGGTAAAGGAATTAAAAGCCAGAACTGGACAATTAAATGGAAAATTCAGGTGGCTGGGCTGGTGATGGCCGTTTCTGCACTGGCTGTCGCGCCAACGCGTCAAGTCTAGCGCGTTGATTGAAGTGGTGCAGCGCAGATGTACCTTTGTACTCTGCACTGACAGGCCCTTGTGCACGTGCCAGAAAAGGACTAGTGCCAACCGGCTGCACGGCTGTTCCATCATCGAAAGAGGCCACCTCAACCTCACAGTACGAGTACAACCACCTCGTCCAGCGCTCAACTACCCCCCCTCTTCCTCTCCCCCCCCCCTCATTGACGTCACCCATTCGGACTGCAGCCCGCCCACGTTGCCCGGTATGGACCAGATCATGGACGGCGGCGGCGTGCCGCTCGAGCAGTGGTTCTGGGAGACGCCCGTCTGCACCCGCTGGTGGACGACGGCCATCCTGACCATTAGCACGCTCGTGCAGTGCCAGATCGTCACGCCCTTTCAGCTCTTTTACAGTTTCCCCTCGGCCATTGTCAAGGGCCAGTACTGGCGCCTCCTGACCACCTTTTGCTACTTTGGCCCCATCTCCGTCGACCTCGTCTTCCACGTCTACTTCTTGCAGCGCTACTCGCGTCTGCTCGAGGAGTCGGCCGGCCGCTCCCCCGCCGTCTTCTCGTGGATGCTGCTCTACGCCATGATTTTCCTGTTGGGCCTGTCGTCGCTCGTGTCCATGCCCTTTCTGGGCCAGCCGCTGTCGTCGACGCTCGTCTACATCTGGTCGCGCCGCAACCCCGACACACGCCTCAGTTTCTTTGGCCTCATGGTCTTTACCGCGCCCTACCTGCCGTGGGTGCTCATGGGCTTCAGCCTCGTCTTGCGCGGCACCGTGCCCAAGGACGAGATTATGGGCGTCGTCATTGGCCACATCTACTACTTTCTCGCCGACGTCTTCCCGCCCCTGCACAGTGGCGCCCAGCCCATGGCGCCGCCCCGGTGGTGGCGCCGTCTATTCGAGGGCCCGCCGCGCGATGCCGACGACGACGCCGACCACTTTGACGACACCGTCGCGGGCGTCGAGCGCGACCTCGCGGCAGCCGCTCGTCTGCAGCCAGAAGTCAGATGATTTCAGGGTTGAGTGGCCTGTATCTGCGGTCCGTCCAGTATCTGGCATGAGCTTGGATGGAGAAATGGTACAAAACAATATGGTTATCGGGAGTTTGGCGTTTTCGACTTCTTATTGCTTTTCATTACAGAGTTTATGCTCTGCTTCTTCCTTGCTATGTATCTCGTATGATTTATGACATTAACTCGCAAATACAAGCATGTGCATTCGCAAGATATACTGCAGCCTCCTGGCAAATCGATTCATATTGGTGCGCTGTTCGCTAAATCAAACCAAACACTCGCCTACCCAGCACCTAGCTGAGGTACGTGCTCACATACTGCTGGCGGAACTGGTTGCTGTTCAGCTCCGACGACCGGTTCAGCGGCGTCCACTTGGGCTCGTCCTTGAACAGCCGCATAGCATGCGTGAACTGTATTCATTAGCTATCAGCAAAAAAAAATCAGACAGGTAAACATCTCCGGACTCACATTGGTGTCGTCGGTCGTGAAGCGGTGGTAGATGCCGGCCGGCAGGATGATCAGGTCGTCCTGCTCGAGACGGATGCGCACCCACTCCTCGGACGTGTCGCGCACGTCAAAGTAGCCCGCGCCCCCGCGCACATAGCGGATCTCCTCGTCCTCGTGCAGGTGCTCCTCGAAAAAGCTCTTGACCTTGGCCTCGTAAATGTCGCCCATTGTCGTCGGCGACACCTTGATCTCGTCGCGGTTCTTGTACCCGCGCTCCTGCGCCAGCCGGTCCACCTCGGCCAGGTCGCTGATGCGGTAGTACAGCACGCCCAGCTTCGCGAGGGCCGCCGCATCCACCTCCTTGCCCGAGTCGTGCGGCAGACGCTGGTCGCCCTGCGTCGTGATTAGCAAGCAATTTTGATTTTTAATTGCGCCTTTCATTTATATCGCTTATGTAAGCGATAGATGAGAAAACCTACCGGCTGGTTGTCGAAAATGTAGGCCTTCATTGTGACGATAGTTGGACTTGGAAACAAATCGGAGTGGTCGACTGTAATGTTTTGACAAACAACAAAAGCAGGTGCTCTTTTTGATTTTCAAGTTGGCAAACGTCATCTTAGACCGGCGCCATACAAACCGCATTGCGCAATTGATGACCCGTGGAAAAACGTGCGCCCCGCCGGCGCTGACGAGCAAAAGTGGAGTATGTCCTGTAAGCATAACTGTTTGGTACGAGTGCAACCATGTGATGCGACAAAAGGCACGGGTACTCGCAGTCTTTAAAATCGACCTTATTTGTAGGAAGTGACATTATACTACGAGCAGGAAGTTGAGCTTCTTTGTAATCTTCAAAAACTTTCATGAAGAGCAAATGCATTATCAGTTATTTTCAACAACAAAACGAAATGAATTGGTTTGATGACTAAGCAATACAGCCGTCAGACTTGTGTTCAGTACGAGTACAAGCATTACTCGTGGTTTTGGCTTTTTTCTTTCTATTTCTATCAGAAACACAAGATCGAGTCATGAATAAGATGAATCACATCGCATGGTACCGTTGATGGACCGCCGTTAACGTACCTACCAAGGGAGAACCATCAGCTTAGTCGACAGATCGCAGTGCCCCAGAGCAAGTGGAACACCACAAGGCATGCAAATGTCTCAGAGGCTACAGAAAGCAACTTCCCTAACAGAGGACAGTCCAATACTGACAGCTGCAAGCCAGTCGGAACGACCCTTGTTTTCGCCGGCATGCCACAGGCGAGACAGCAGCGAGAGCTACCGCACGCAGTCACATGAATGGAATACCCAGCCTGGATAGTTCATTACCAAGCACTGCACTTTATTCGCATCCCTCAAAGGTCAAGCCTCAAACCACTGAAAGCAACATCGATGTCGCGACGAGGCTGCGCTGCTTGTCGAGCTTACATAATCCATAGAACCAATCAGAAGCCAGCACATTTCGAAGATCTGGCCTCGCCTTTCTCCACAGTACGACCGACGTCAGTCTAGGCCCCCTTTTGTGCGCCGAGGGAAAGAGCTTTATTACGAGCACTCGTACAAGCAGCTGCCACCTGTACTTTTGTCGTTGGTGCGCTATGCTTCCCCGCATATAGCGCCTGTGTCGCACGTCTTTCTCGTATTGTTAGGCTATTACTCCGTACATTGTCATCCCTCTTCTTTCATCCTCCCGCGCCTCCCATCACACACATCCCACCACCAACATGGGTATCCAAACGGCTCACACGACGCTCGACTACCCACTCTATGTCTGCGACTTTGACCCGGCCGATGCAGGACGCCTCGTTGTCGGCGGCGGCGGCGGCGCCAGCCGGACGGGCGTAGGAAACAAACTTGTCCGTCGGCCCTTGTGCTTGGCGTCTGGTCCTCACCACTAACACCTTCTCTAGACGCTCATTGACACCTCGGACCCCGATAGCACCACCCTTGTCTCCACGTCCGAAACCGAGCTCAGCAAGGACGAAGACAGCGTCGCCAGCTTTGCCGCCGGCCCCCGGCGCGGCCACACCACCGTCGCCTACGGCGGCGTCAACTCGGACGTGGACTCGTTGAAAAAGGGTAAAAACGAGCACTTTCGCGTCTTTGGCATCGACACGCCTTCCGCATCCGCACCAGCCGAGCCCACGATCCGCGAGCTGGCACGTGCGCCTTTGTTCACCTCCCCCGCACCATCCTCCGCCTCTTCCCTCGACGACACATACCAGCGCATCGTGCGCGTGTCCGCGCCGTTTCCCGACGGCCAGGGCAGCACGCTGCCGCAGCTGGGCGCGTGCGCCACCGGCCTGTCCAAAACCCCCCAGATTGCCGTCTTTGAAGTGACCTCGGCCGCGCCCACCGCCGCCGTCGTGCCCAAGTCGCGCGGTGTTTTGGACTTGTCCAAAGATGCGGTCGACCTCGACGTCATCCAGACCAGCGCCGACCAGTACCAACTAGCCTACTGCACCAACCACGAGCTCTTCCTGTTCAACGTGTCAGCTAGCAACAGCAGCAGCAGCAGCAGCGGAGCCGACACGACAGCTGTTGATGTCCCGACGATCCCGGGCACCCCAGCGCCTGTGGCCGCCGTGTCCACCGCCGTTTCGACGGAAAGCAGCCAAGAACCCTATCTGGCCTACGAGATTGCCAAGGAAGACTCGGGCGTCCCGCGACCCACGTTCCGCTCGATCCGCTACGTCACGCCACGCTTTATCCTTGCTGTCTGCAACCTGCCCAAGCGCAGCGGCGCCATCATCATCGGCCTGCGCCTGCCCGACACCCCTGTGCCCGGCTCGACCGAGCAGGCACGTCTCAACATTAGCGTCAAGCTGCCACGCGGTATAGCCCAGGCCACGGGTCTCGCCGTACGGAGCCTGGCAGCGCCAAGCGCACCGGGCGAGCGGTTGCCCACGGGCTCGCAGTTTGTGGTGGCGGTGGCTGGTGCGGGGACCGACATGTCGCTGACGCTGTACACACTCGAGTACCAGACCGACGGCCACAAGACAGAGATGCTGGCCAAGCTGCACCCCTTCCGCACCATTAAGAAAGTCCACGAGCAGGCCGTGACATGCATTGCGCTGTCCCACTTTATGCCCCCAGCGCCTTCAGCCCCGTCAGCCAGCAGCACACAATACCTGCGCCTGGCTAGTGTGTCGGTCAAGAACACGGTGGTGGTGCAGTACATTCCGCTGCGCGAGGTGCCGGCAGCAAGCTCGCCGTCGTCGTCGGCAGCAGAAAAGCCCAGCCCGCCGCGCTATGTCGTGGCGCTCGAGTCGATTGCGCCGTCGGGCGCCTCGTATGCCATGTTTGTCTTTGGCGTGTTTGTGGTCACGTCGCTCTTGGCGTATGCGCTCCTCGAGGTCCTGGGCCTGACACAGCCGCTTCTGGGCGCGCGCGAGGTCGTGCCTGCTGACTGGCTGTCGCCACTGCCTGGGCGGTATGCGAGCGCCAACTACGACCACCTGGCCCAGCAGGCCCAGGCCGATGCCGAGGCCGAGGCCGTGCCCGTCGCGGCCGGTGCCAGCTATGAAACACCCGATTTTGGTGCCATGCCCGAGATGCACCCAGTGGCGGCCTTTTTGGCGAGTGCAACGGACGCCGCGCCCGCTGAGCCCGAGGCAGCGGCGTCGGTGACGGATGGCACACCACACGTGCTGTTGTTGCGCGGCCACGACGGCGACCACGCGATTGAGATTGCGCCGCACGACGAGGAGCAGCACGGGCCCGCCATGCCGTGGGAGTCGCTGGACCCGGAGCAGAGGGCAACGTGGCGGCAGAAGCTGGTGCAGGCCGGCCACTGGACCGAGGACATGGGCGAGACGGTGTTCCGCGGCGTGCTCTTTGGCGAGCTTGCCGGTCTTGTTGGTGCCGCCATGCGGTAGAGCGCTCTGTTGAGATTTTAGAGTTTTTTTGTTTTTTTGTTGGTTCTTCCCCGTCCTGGTCTCATATTTTGCGGTGTTGTCCAATGTACCCCATAGCTTGTATTTATATCTCCGATCAATGTTTTCATGTGTTTGTTCTCGTATCTGTCGAGGTGGAAACAACAGTGGCGAGAAATGATAGTCTGATCTTGAAACATACAACACTGACCGACAGCCATGAAAGAGCACAATGAATAATCTCAATCTGCTGTAATAAAAGATACAGACGAAAACGTATATAACAGACATGAATAAAACCAGCTCTTTTGTAACGCCATCCAAAACAAACCTGCCATACTATTCAGCTCATAAGCATAACCAACAAAATCTGTAACAGATCCCTCGAAAGAAGACAGGACGAAAGAAGGACGAAAGAAGGGATACCGAAGACAACTTCCACCGCATCTATCAATACAGCATGTGAAGGGAAGAACTATACAATGCGTATAGTATGTATGAAATAAAAGAAATAAGGAAAAGGGAAAGGGAAAGGAAAAAAAGGGAAAAAGGAAAAAAAAAAAGGGCTGAAGAAAAGGCGTGCACAGCAGATGGGGAAAAAGGTCATCTACCATGCCTGCAGACCAGGAGGCAGAACGGGGTACAGCACATCGTCAATGATCTCGGAGCCGTAGCCAACGTCGACAATGCCCTGCGACATGCCCGGGATGTCGACGGACCGCTTCCAGGAAGCACCGCACGTGCCCGGCACGAACTTGGCGGCGTCCATGGCCAGCGTCATCTTGACCTCGGGGCAGTACTTCCACACGTGCTCACGGCGCTCGGGCGAGCCCCAAATCTCCTTGTGCAGGTACTTGCCCGAGCCGCCCGTGTGGTAGCCCAATGGCTCGTAGAAGCCCTTGCGCCAGTCGTCAATGCCCGGGATCATCAGGCCGGCCCGCGCGGCCTCCTGGATCTCCTCCCGGGTCGCGCCCTCCAGCTTAAAGTTGTCCAGCTCAATGGACTCGCCCTTGAACTGCTCGCCGGAAAAGGTCAGCGACACCGTGCCGTTGGCGACCTTGGAGCCCGGCCGGTGGCCCAGGCGCTCAGCCAGCCAGACATCCTCGGGGTCGCTGTTAGGGGCGCGGACTTGGTTGGACAGCACGTCAATCATGGCGCTGACACGGCGCAGCGACAGGCCGCCGTTGCCGCCCCAGCTGCTCGAGGGGCTCCAAGGCGCACCGATCCAGTCGTACTCGAGATACTCGTTAAGGTTACGCTGGGAGTTGGCGCACAGGATGCTGTCGGTCTGGAAGAGCAGCAGCCACTCGGCAGGCTGCAGGACGGTGTCGTACAGCCAGCGCGTGGTCAGGAACTGGCTGATCTCCTCCTGGCTGCCCGTCGTCATGTTGGACGGGATGTAGGTGAGGTCGAGCTTGCCGGCCTTGACCTGCTCGCGAATGGCCACGGACTCGTTGATCATCTTGACCGACTCGTTGGAGCCCATGAACTGGAAACGCCAGTCTGGGGGCACGACGGAGATAAAGTGCAGCATCAGCGGTGCCAGGATGGGGAACGGGCGGTTCTCAATGAGAAGAGCAACCTTGGTCTCGTTGTAGGGCGATTTTTGCGAGGCGGCATATTCGAGCTTGAGCTTCGGGTAGTTAACGTTGGAGCTGACGCTGTGGATGCTGTCGGAGAAGAGGAGCGCGAGTAGCCTGGGCAGAAAGAAGGTTCAGTACGAAGATGAAGGAAGGGAGAGCTTGGAAAACAGAAAGAAGGAAAAAAAGAAGAGAAAAAAAAAGAAGAAAAAAAAACAGAAAAAAAAAAGGCTTACACGATGGCGACAAACATGGCCAGCATACGTATCCGCCGGGAGGTTTTTGTCCACACGGCCATGGCCAGCAGGCCGACGGCCTTGACAAGGTCGCCGACGCCGGCCTCGCGGAGCGAGTCGACGCCTCGCCGCGACATGAAAGATTCTGATTCGGTCGCCATGGATGCGGTATGTTGTGGCCGTACGAGCTTGTATCGGGTCGGATGGAGGAGGGGAAAAGCCCGGCTAGATGGTGACAGCCGGATATGCTTATCTTGTCTGCAAAGGTTGAGTGGGAAGAACAAGGAACAGGTGAAAGACAGTGTTGGCGACGCAAGAAGGATTGGTCGGACAGGTGCAACACGACCGGTTGCGAGGCTCGCGTAGGGACTGGCCGGGATTGGTGCGCCACGAGTGCGATGCGATGGGAGCAAGAGATGTACTCGTATGTCTCTGCACGGAAGCGAGCGAGGGTCGAGTTGGCTACTCGTACTCCGTAGTCGATTGTGATGGACGACAAGTCGGGTTGCAAAGGGAACGTACTGAGTAGGAGGAGAACGGAGTGGCAGGGATCGTACTACCAAGTACTCGTAAGTACTCCGTAGAAAAGGGCTGCGTGGGATGGAGACGGGCGAGCAAGGAGGCAAAATAGTACGGAGTACTCGTAGGAGACGACGGGCAGCAAAAGCCCGTGGGAGGCTAGCAAACGGCACAGCAAGACAAATATCGTATCCACAGGACGCGCTGCCAGAGCCAGGCATGGGGGGGGCTAGGACGAACAATGGTTGTAGAAAAACGCAAACGTGGAAGCTCAGAGAGGAAGGTGAAACGAGACAAAGCACCGCATAGCACTGAGGGCGCAGCAATCAGTAATGATACGAGTTGGGTCAGCAGCGGCTAGCCCAGCTGGGACTAAGATCGGGCAAATTGGTGTGATCGCACAGGAAGGCGCGAGAGAGGGTACCTGGGGAGTACTCGTGCTTCGTACTCCGTACGTGCCCTCAGACACGGAATAGGGGGCATGGCAGGGACGCCCCACAATATGGCCAACAGCCCACCGAGCTGGTTGTGAGTACGAGTACTCGTACTCAGTATTGTGTAAGAATACTCGTAGGGCGGTATCTGGCCATATGGATGGGGTCTGAACATTGTTTCGGGACGAAAGGTGCATTTGCTGGAACGACATGATGGAGTATGAGTTGTCGAAGTCGTATCGTGATCGTAGAGTACGATTACTCCGTACTCCGTAGATGCCGAATACGAGTAAAACCTAAAACTACTTAAACTCGCAACTGCCGTTTTGAGAAGGCTATGTAAAGAGCAAGAACCATCGGACTGCAGATATCACCTACGAGTACTTGGGGAATACGAGTACATTCAACCAGCGGTGTACGCGTAATGTTTACTCAATACTCAGTACAGGCAGTGTTGTCAACAGCGGTCGTTACTCGTATTCCCGTCGACGGCTTGCGTGCTTTACAGCTTACGAGTGCTCGTACGGAGTACTCGTACTCCGTACAACACTATCAGCCTCGCATCATCTTAGGGCCCGATACAAGATTCGTGGTCATAGCCATAGCCAAAATTTCTGGTAAAATATGGGGCATGGCCGAAAAGGTACACCTTACTCCACCAAAATGCAACTAAAGGACAGGTAACCGTTAGGCCGAGGAGGAAATCCCTGAAGGTC